>JANZLB010000022.1:24069467-24098879 GCA_026167865.1 Notarius quadriscutis
CCATGGCTGGACACTTGGGGCAGGATAAGACACTAGCCCGAATAATGGCCCAGTTCTATTGGCCAGGGATTCGCGGCAATGTCCATAGGTGGTGTATGGCGTGCCGCGAATGCCAGTTAGTAAATCCTGCGGCCATTCCAAAAGCGCCTTTGCACCCACTGCCATTAATTGAGACCCCGTTCAAAAGAATTGGGATGGATCTCGTCAGGCCATTAGATTGGTCAACATGAGGATATCGCTTTATTTTAGTTCTGGTGGACTATGCAATGCGATATCTGGAAGCAGTGCCTGTTGACAATATCTCAGCACATAGTATTGCAGAAGCACTCTTCCGCATCATCTCCCAAGTCAGAATCCCCAAGGAGATTCTGACTGATCAAGGCACTACATTTATGTCACGCACACTGAGCGAACAGTATGGGTTACTGGGAATTAAGCCTATTCACACCAGCGTTTATCATCCAGAAACGGATGGCTTAGTCGAACGGTTCAATCGCACACTCAAGAACATAATTCGGAAATTTGTAAGCGAGGATGCACGCAACTGGGATAAATGGCTCGAGCCCCTGTTATTCACAGTGCAAGAGGTCCCACAAGCCTCCACGGGGTTCTCCCCGTTCTAATTATTATACAGGCGTAAGCCGCGTGGCATTCTGGATGTGCTAAGAGGAAACTGGGAGGAGGGAGCTTTGACCAGTAAAAACGAAATTCAATAGGTTATTGACCTGCGTGCCAACCTCCACACCCTCATGCACCTAACCCAGGAGAATTTGCAGCAGGCCCAAGAACATCAAGTCCGTCTGTACGACAGGGGCACGTGCCTTAGGGAATTCACCGGGAGATAAAGTACTCATGTTGTTGCCCACGTCGAGCTCCAAATTGATCGCCAGGTGGCAAGAACCCTTTGAGGTCACATGGCGAGTCACATGGCAAATGGACAGGGGTGGGGCATTACAGATTTATCACCTCAATCTGTTAAAACTTTGGAACGAGGTGGTCCCCGTGGCGTTGGTGTCGGTGGTTCCAGAGAAGGCGGAGCTGGGGCCGGAGGTTCAAAAGGGAAAAGTGACATCGCCCACCGCTCTGGTACCCTGTGGAGACCACCTCTCCCTGACCCAACTCACGGAGGGCGCCCAGTTGCAGACAGAATTTTCTGACGTGTTCTCACCCCTGCCTGGCCGCACCCACCTCATAGAACACCACATTGAGATGCCCCCGGAGGTAGTAGTGTGCAGCTGCCCTTACAGACTGCCTGAACACAAGAAAAAGGTGGTTCAGGAAGAACTCTATACTATTTATAGTAATGACTGGCCGCAGCACTTAGAACACCTAAGGGCCATCCTTAGGTCACTGAGGCGAGCGGGTCTCACAGCCAACATTAAGAAGTGTGCGATTGGGCGGGTGGAAGTATGGTATCTGGGCTTCCACTTGGGCAATGGACAGGTGCATCCCCAAATCAATAAGACAGCAGCGATTGCGGCCTGCCAAAGGCCCAAGACCAAAAAGGGGGTGAGACAGTTCCTAGGGCTGGCTAGCTACTATCGCAGATTTATACCTAATTATTCGGATGTCACCAGCCTGCTGACTGATCTCACTGAAAAGGGGCACCAGACCCAGTCCAGTGGACGGAGCAATGCCAGTGGGCTTTCTCTAAGGTAAAGGCTACATTGTGTGGGGGGCCACTGTTACACTCCCTTGACTTTTCTCTGCAAAATTGTTTTGCAGATGGATGCATTGGACAGAGGGCTGGGGGCTGTTCTGTCCCAGGAGGTGGAGGGTGAGGACCATCCAGTGCTGTACATCAGCCGGAAGCTGTCAGTGCACAAGGGCAGGTACAGCACCATAGAAAAGGAATGTCTCGCTATCAAGTGGGCAGTCCTCGCCCTCCACTACTACCTGCTGGGGGTCTCTGTGAGTCTCACGTCCAGATATCATCCTCAATCTAACAGCCAAGTAGAAAGAGCCAATCAAGAAATTGGCTGCTTCTTAAGGATTTTTTGCATGTGTAACCAAGCGGACTGGGCACGATTCCTCCCATGGGCCAAGTATGCACAGAATTCCCTTAAACACTCCGCAACGCAGTTGACACCATTCCAGTGCATACTCAGTTACCAACCACCTTTGCTCCCCTGGGATGACACGCCCAGCCAAGTACAATCAGTAGAGGATTGATTTTCATGCAGCCAGACAATATGGGAAGAGGTCCACCAACATCTTGAAACAGTCAATGCTCGATATAAGGAGTATGCAGATAAACATCGGGCAAACAATACAAACTTTTCGCTAGGCAACAGAGTATGGGTGGCAACAAGGAACCTAAGGGAACCCAACACTTGTAGAAAGCTCCAGCCATGATGCATCGGACCATTCAAGGTCCTTTGTTGGATTCGTGAGGTTTCATACCGTTCGAAACTCCCCCCTCACAGCATGGTAGCACCCACATTTCATGCCTCCAGTCTAAAACCTGTCGTCCCAGGGCCCCTTGCTGAGAAGACACCAGTTCAGGAGCACCCAGCTCTCGACATTGAGGGGAGAACCCATATATCAGGTAAATAAGATCCTCAACTCCAGATGAAGAGGAGGCCAAATTGAGTACCTGGTAGACTGGGAGGGTTACGGCCCTGAAGAAACAGAGCTAGGTCATCACTAAAGACATCCTAGACCTGCTGCTCATGCAAGAATTCCACACTCAACACCCTGACAAACTAGCAACCAGAGGTAGGGGTCATCCCAAGAAGAATGTAGCTCCCAGAGGGAGTTCCTCGGGGGGTAAATCCTCTGTCAGTAAATCGGCTGAGAATGCCCTGACTACAAACATGGACACCTCAAACTACAACTCCCAAGTCTCACAGCACCCTCTGTCCCCGGATTATTGAACTCAGCTGACACTCATTTCCCTAATCACCGCTCTCCCCATTTAAGCTTCTCTCTCACACACACCACTTCAGTGTGAAGTATTGTTCTGCTCATTTCAGTACATACCAAGCCTTGTTTCTCTGACTGCCTATTGTTCTCTGACTTTTTTCTTGCCCTTTCTCATTTTTGCCCTTTGTCTTGTCTCTACCAAGTTGTTTGCTAATTGCCCAACCCTTGCTAGTCTCCGACCACAATTTCTGTCTCTCATTTTGGCTTTGTTTACAGTTTGTTTCTCGTCTTCTTCTGCACATATATCTGTAAGTGCCTGGACTCTGATACTACACATATGAAGCTTGGTCAGTATGTAGTACTCCCTGCTCTGAGAGAGATGAGCCTGATCAACCTAATGGTTGCACTACACTGAAGTGTTTTACATTTTGACTCATATCTTGAATGCACTAAATATTTCTGGTCTATCTTCACAAGTTTGGGGTCAAACTACACAGCAGATTGCATATCAATAATATCAGATTGCATATTACAATAATTATCAAAAAATGTTGACATTTATAAACAATATGGTTGACAATTTTCAAGCAATATTAATGAGGATGAACCTTATTTCCTCAAACAGTTGTAATTCATGATTGCTTGTAGGGATTCTCCCAAAACAAGAAATGCATATACAGGAGAGTCTGAGGTCATATGCAAAGTTTCAGGTGTGGTCACAAATGAGGGGGAGCTAGATTAAAAAAAAATACCAGTTTCAAGGACTACTTAGCTCCACCCACATAGGATTTTTCTAATTTGCATACTAAGCAAAATATACTTTTTTGTGAACCTGTCAAACAGTTGTAACACATGAGTGCTGGCATAGATTCATATGAAAGTTGAAATGTTTGTGGGAATAGATTTGGGGTAGGGGTAGGTGACCCACTAATAGCTGATCCAATCTTACTGAAATTGACCACTGGGGGCACTGTTCATATTTTGCACAAAAACAAGCATATCTATTGGAAGGTAAGGTGTAGAATTAAATTTATTTTTTAAGTGTGACTGCTGAAATGATAAATTGCCTTTTGGTCCATTTAGCTATATCCAGTGAAATGTATGATAATTTGCACAATATGCTAAACCTACTGTTGTGAACTAGTCCCATTGTTTATAAACAATATCCACTACATTTCAATCAATTCAAAGAAGGGAGGGCTGGTTTATTTAAATAGCTGTAATTCATGATTGATGACATGGATTTGAACCAAACATGAAAAACACATTCAGTACAAGGTTCTGAGGATATCTACAAATTTGGGGTGTGATCATCGAAAGAAGGCAGAAATAATAGCTCTTTCACAGGAACCAAAATTCCCAACTGAACTCATATTTTGTGGGCATCATCAAACTGTTAATCTAGAACTGGATTTTTCCATTAACACTGAATTGCTTCAAAAATATGGCTGCCTTCAGCCAGTCAAATCTGACCAGGCATTTCACAGATAGCCTTGAGCTATTGTCATACAACCCTGATTCCAGAAAAGTTGGAACACTGTGTAAACTGTAAATAAAACAGAATGTGCTAATTGGCAAATCATGGAAACCCTGTATTTCAGTGGAAATACAGTAGTACAAAGACAACATATCAATTGTTGAAACTGAGAAATTTTGTTTTTTGAAAAATATATACTCATTTTGAATTTGATGTCAGCAACATGTTTAAAAAATTGGGACGGGGCATGTTTACCACTGTGTTGCATCACCTCTACTTTTAACAACACTTCTGTAAACATTTGGGAACTGAGGAGACCAATTGCTGTAGTATTGAAAGAGAAATGTTTTCCTATTCTTGCCTGATATACAATTTCAGTTACTCACCAGTTTGAGGTCTCTTTTGTCATATTTTGTGCTTCATAATGCACCAAATGTTTTAAATGGGAAACGGGTCAGAACTGCAGGCAGGCCAGTTTAGCACCCGGACTCTTTTACTATGGAACCATAGAGTTTTAATATGTACAGAAAGCAGTTTGGTATTGTCTTGCTGAAAGAAGGAAGGCCTTCCCTGAAAGATTTTGTCTGGATGGCAGTATATTGCTCTGAAATGTGTATATATTTTCCAGCGTTAATGTTGCCTTTCCAGATAAACAAGCTACCCATGTCATGTACACTAATGCACCCTCATAGCATCACAGATGCTGGATTTTAAACCGTGCGCTGATAACAAGCCAGATTGTCCCTCCCCTCTTTAGCCTGGAGGACGTGATGTCCATGATTTCTAAAAATAATTTCTAATTTTGATTTGTCAGAACTCAGGACAATTTTCCACTTCACCTCAGTCCATCATAAAGGAGCATGGGCCCAGAGAGGGTGGTGGTGTTTCTGGATATTGTTTATCTATGGTTTTCTGCATTTTGTTAACCGTGAATTCTGAACTATAAGAGTATCTACACTGTCTGGCCAAAAAGAAAAAGTTGCCATTTGAAGTTGAATAAGAAAATACTTAAGAGCCTTTGATTGGATAATTACTGCAGTGATTAATATGTTTCAGCTGGAAACAATTATTTTAACCTTAACTCACCTTAAAAGTGAGTAGCTTCTAATTTCAATGTAGCCTGTGGTCATGGAAAAAATGTTACTGTGTATCAGAAGGGTCAAATTATTGGCCTGCAATAATCAAGCAAAGAAAACAAATAAGAAAATTGTTAAAATTGCTGGAATTGGGTTAAGAACTATCCAGAACATTATGAAAACCAAGAAAGATTAATTAAGAACCTTTATTCGTCACATGTACACTTCAAGCACAGTGAAATTTATCCTCTGCATTTAACCCATCTGAAGCTAGTAGTGAACCATCAACTTTGCAGAAGAAACGTGGTCTGAAAAAAAATCTTCACTGTGATTGGAGATCATTTAAGTACTTGAAGTCGAATCATAAAAATCCAGTAGTAGAAATCATAGTGATGATTTAATAATGGAAGTAAGAGCATTTCCACATGCACAGTGCAATGAGAACTCACAGGATTGGGACTAAACAGCTGTGTGGCCATAAGAAAACTACTTGTTAGTGAGACTAATCAGAAGACAAGGCTTCAGTTTGCTAGGGAGCATACAGGTTGGACTCTGGAGCAATGGAAAAAGGTCATGTGGTCTGATGAGTCCAGATTCAGACTATTCCAGAGTGATGGGTGAATTAGGGTAAAAAGGGAAGCACATGAAGCAATGTACTCCTCATACATAGTGGCTACTGTACAAGACTCTGGAGGCAGTGTTATGATTTGGGATTGTTTCAAATGTTGTTTCAGTGTTATGATTTGGGATTGTTTCAAATGGACATGTCTAGGCTCTACAATATTATTTGGCAATAAAATGAAGTCAACTAACTACCTGAATGTACTGAATGACCAGATTATCCCATCAATAGATTTATTTTTCTTTCCTGATGGCACAGGCATAAAATTAGGGCTCAAATTGAGAGAGTAGTTCAGAAAGCATGAGGAATAATTTCCACAAATGAATTAGCCACCACAGAGTCTTGAGCTTAACCCCTTACCTGAAAGTCTTTGGGATATGCTCTAGAAGACTTTATGGAGTGGTTCGAATCTTCAGTCATTAAGACAGGATCTCTGTGAAAGATGAATGCAACTCTGGATGGAAATAAATCTTGTGATGTACTATAAGGTTGTTGAAACAATACCATGATGACTGTATACCATGATCAAAGATAAAGGCAGTCCAACGTAATTGAGTGTATGACTTTTTTTTGGTCAGGCAGTATATTTGACGATGCAATATACTGTTATGACCAGACATAGCTTGCTAGCTAGCCAGTTTCATGGTTGTATCAATGAACAAACAACTCCTGAAATAACTTGCTCCTTGTCTGCAGTTGAACTTATATTTACATACTAGTGTTCTCAGGTGGCGTGGCAGAGAAATGTCCTGGGAAACCCATGGAAGCAAGTGAATCCAGTGAATGAGTGAATTTTGGGCATATTCAGCCCAAGGGAGATAGCAGCTCCATTCTCAGAAACTTCTTGATTTAGACAGACTACTAGACTGTTATTGAATTGGTTGCAAAAACCTTACCATACCCATAATGTGAATTGAACTCCCTGGTCTGACACAATATCTTCTGGGACATATGCCTGAACTTTTCCCTCAATATTACTACTTTGGTTTCCATGGCTGTGGTGAACTTGGGCAGAGACATTAAGCAGCATCACTTTGAAAATTGATGAGTGATTGTCAGTGTGGTAGTGTTGAGAAGCAGGGAGATCAGTGATAGATACTACAGCTAAACTTTAGGGCCAAAAATTTGTGGACACCTGACCATCACAACCATATGTTAGCCTTGCCCAAATTGTTACTTCATAGTTGAAATCACAGAGTTGTATGGGATGTCTTTACATGCTGTATCATTACAGTTTCCCTTCAGTGGAACTAAGGAGGCATAAGGCAAGGTCTGTGAAGACATTGTTTACCAAGGTTGGAGTGGAAGAGCTCAGCCTCACACTAAACCCCACTAAATACGTTTTGGATAATTTGGAATGCCAAAAGCACCCTAGTCTTTCTCAGCCAGCATCAGTGCCTGACCCCAATAATGCTCTTGGGCAAGTCCCTACAGCCACTCTCCAGAATCTCATGGAAAGTTTTCCCAAAAGAGTGGTTATTATAACAGCAAAGGGCGAGCTAAATCTGAAATGGGTGTGGTGGTTAGATGTACACAAACTTTTTGGCTATATAGTGTATGAGAGACCAAGGCAGATGTGGGATGCATACAGGTTTCAGGATTCCAGCAGGTTGCTATCTTAGGGTATGGGATGGTAAATAGAGTGTGCAAGACTGAGCAAACCTCGTGACATCCTTGACAAGCTTGAGAAATAATGGCCTACCAGAATTTGTATTACACAAACTTGATTGTTCTACTTATTAGGGTTTAATATGTTTAAAGTCTTTAATTTTCTGTAAAGCTGCTTTGCAACAATGTCTGTTGTTAAAAGTGCTATACAAATAAACTGACTTGACTATGAATCCCTGGGTGTCCAGAACTGAATGAGGTATTGCTCCACTGGGTTATTGCTTCTTGCATATTTTGAAGTATGTAGGTTTTGTCTGGAGAGCACTCTGGGAAGAGTGGGTCTTCTTGTTGTGCATGTTAAATGTCCTCTATGATGTCCCAAGTAATGGGACTAACTATGCATAATGCTGGAAGGATGGTTTCTGGAGAACTTCTGAACCATCAGACAGGTGAGAAAATGCATCAGCTTTAATATTCTTGCATCCTGGTCTGTAAGTAGGAATAAAAACTGAGTAAAAAAAGAGGGTCAATATGGCTTGTGAAGGGTTCATTGTTTTGGCAGATATTCAGATATATTCCAGATTTTGAAGATTTTGGTTACCAGGAGTTCTGCTTTGATTGCAAGGCATGTTCCACATCATAATTTCTTTCTGCAGGACTTAACTTTTTTGAGCAGTCAACTGAATATTTGATGTAGATTGCTTTGATGTTGCTAGAGGACAGCTCCGGTTCCACTTTTGGAAACATCTACTTTGACAATGAATAGGAGCAAAGGCTCTGGGTGATGGAGAATGGGGGCTGGTAAATTATTCCTTCAGATTCTTGAATAACTGAGTGGCTTATTTGGTCCATCTCAGAGTTCTCAGTTTACCTTTTAGGAGTGAAGTCAACAGGATAATTACGGAGTTGAAACCCCTTATGAATCACCGGTAAAAGTTGGCAAACCCCAGAAATCTTTGAAATTTCTTCAGATGCGATATAGCTAACTTTACTAAGGGATGATGAAACTCCCACTTCTCCAGGCTTATGAAGAGCTGATTCTCCCTAAATTTCATGACAGACATGACTCCTTTTCTGAAGATGAAAAGCTGAAAATGATGTCAGTGTACACAAACAGGGTTAGGAATTAATGAATACCTGGAAGACACCTTATTAATGAACATCTGGAAAACTGAAAGAGCACATATGGCGTAGCCATATGGTGGCCTTCTATTCCTCACATTCTCTAATGTAATGCATTCACAAGACCCCTGAGGTGGTAATTTGGTGGCTTGGGTTAATACCTCTGAGAGATCCCAATCAAGTTTGAGAATCTCCACTATATTTTGAACTTTAGGGAGTTCAATCTGAGTTTCATGGCAAGGGAGAGATAGACAGGACTTAAAACATTGTGGACCCTATAATGTTAGCTCACTATGTTTCCAGGACATGATGTGGGTTGTGCATCATGAGCCAAGGTGAGCATAGGATCACCAGGTTATGGGAAGAATTGTTAATCATGCAGGATATGGTTTTGGTGTAGGGAGGGCATCAGCAGAGGAATGGTCCTTTTGGTATTATTTCCTGGACCCAGTGGTAAACTATCCAGCACATGCACTACTGTTGAAACTTTGGGTAGGATGGGAAGAATGTCAGTTGTGAATAAATTTCATTTGCACTATTTTTTTATTCAGGAAGTTGCCTGCCAATTGAGAATTGATGAGTGCTGGGAAGAAATTAGATGGTAAACACCAGGACAAAAACAAACAAACAAACAAACAAACAAGCAAGCTGGATGTTCTTCATGTTTCTAGCATGTCAGTTCATCATCATCATCATCATTGATTACCACTAGGCGCTTTATAGGTCTTAGAGTGCTCCTGATATCCTTGCGTCAATCAGTTACATGAAGACTGTCTTCTCCATCGTAATTCTCCTTGCCTGGTGGGTATCTATACCCAATAGCCTTTTGACATTGTTCCACACTTTCCATGGTGTTCTGACGTCAAATAGCACCTGCTTTTGGAGAGCATCCTTATCAAGCCTGCAGATGTATCCGATGTATTTGAGATGTTGGCAGTAGCAGAAGTCGTGGATAGGTAGTGTGTTTATCTCATGAGGTGTTTGAGATTTTATAAATCCAGTCCAATTCGCTGTCCACTTCAGTCCATTGTTTCCTGTTGGGTGCATTTCTATGTTCATATCCACCTTTCACCATTTTTCCCAGGAAACCATGCCATACAATCTCAATTTTATACTGTTCCCTTTCCGTCAGAGACCATGCTTGAATACTGTATAGAAGGCGAGAGCACACAAACGTAGTTAGGAATTTCACTCTCGTTGTTAACTTTATTCGATGGTCTGTTAACACGTTTTAGCTCATTCCATTTCTGGAAAGCAGCCGTGATCCATTGTCTCAGTTTTACTATATGACATTTTTAAAACAAAGCATGTAAAGGTTTGGTCATAGATTTCAAGGATGGCCTTCAGTTCTTCAATTGAGTTAGCAAAGATTGCCTCATCGGCATACAGGAGTTCAGTGACCTGGGTAATACCATGAGTTGGAACTTTCTTACAGTACTCCTGCAGTGATACTTCATGAGGGATACAGTATGTACTTTCAGACCTGCCCCTGGGTACTCCTCTCATACTTCATAACGCACAACTCACACTATGAAATCCATATAGATTTTGTAAAGGAGAGGGATTCTAGTGCTCCCTGGCAGCACCCCACCAGTGTCTCCAAGAGATGCATACTTCCTTTAATGAATGCCTTCATGCCAGTGTATAATGCACGTAATATGGATTCCAGATGTGAGGACTAGAGTCGAATTTCCAGATATTTGAACAAAGCATCCCTTGGGAACCAATCATAGGTAGCCTTAAGATCCACAAAGGCTATAAAAACTGAGAATTTTGATTTTCTTGCATTTTCAAGCAACTGGCGTAGAATATATATCGCATCAGATGTTGATCTATTCGTTCAGAAGCCAAACTGAAATTGTAGAAGGATGTATTCATAGGCTTCCCTAATCCTCTCAGCAATGATCCCAGATAGGACTTTGGACACTATGGCTACTATACTCAGCCCTCTATAGTTCTCCACTAACAACTTGAGGCCCCACTTATGCAGATATGTAATGCTCGCTATCAGTCACTTAGATGGTACTTGAATGCAGGACCATATTAAACCAATCAGTAACATGATGTAGCTCATCAGTCCCATTGACAGAGTATTTCAGTTGTTCTGCATAGATTTTATCAGTCCCCTGACATTTGCCATTCTTCAGTCTCTTTATGCTGCTCTCTATTTCTGCACAGTCTGGTGCCATGACATTTACAGCAGGCAAATCAGTTGGTGGTAACATATGTGGGTAGTTCTTGGGCTGTTCAACTTCGGGTTGTAGTTCAAACTCAAGATCACTGAAGTGTGCTGAAAAGTGTTCAAGTTTTCGAGTTGAAATCAATGGTCTGTTGAGCCACGGCATTGATGTGTGTTGTTTCATCAGGCGGAATTCCTCCTCCATGTCCCTCTGTTCGCTTGCAAAATTCAGTTGGTCTGCCTTAGCTTTAAAGTAGGCATTCTTCAGCTCTGTATGCATCTTTCTCACCTCGTAGTACAATTTTTTTTCTTCATTGGGTCCTTCTCTAACCTGAGTCTCTGTGTGAGCTCCTGGTAGGCATGGTTTGTCTACAGTTTATCAATCTCCTTCTTGATCTTTGATGGTATCATTTCCTTAGATGCCTCCTGAATGGCCTCTATCATCTGTTCCTCTCCATCGTCAAGCTGTCTCATGTTTGGTTCATCTCCCAGCAGGGAGTCAAGTTTTGCACTATATCTGGCTTGAATGTCAGGGTCATCTCTCAATTTCCTGATATCCGGGTATGTAGAGGGCATTTTCTTTTTTCGAAAGAAAATGCCCTTTTTAAATTGTTTTCTTGTTGAAAATATAGTGTGCATAACTATTCAATGATCGGATTTGAATATTTGGCTCTGCATTGGATAAACTCGACGATTTAAGGTGGCATGTCTCACGTACCAATCAGCAATGATTGATATAGTCCAGTCTACACTTATAACCAAGGTTAGAGTGGAACGGCCACCTATGTTTGTCTGATCTTGTTGCATACATAGTGTTTAGAATGTAGAGGTTGTTGCATTCTGCAATTTCAATGAGTTTCCCACCATTAAAGCTTGTTGGGTCTTCGTCATTGTACTGTCCCACTCCTTTCCAACTACCATTATTACAGTCCTGTCCAATGGTTGCATTAAAGTCACCTGCTTCAATGATCTTATAAGAAGGGTGGTTGTCCTTCATTTTCTGCATAATCCCATTCAAAGTTCAGTAGAAACTCTCTTTGGAGGAGGGACTATATTCCTCAGTTGGGCAGTAGTAGTATATTACTAACTTTACTCCATTCACCTTAATCCTCACCATAGTTATCCTGTCTTCCATTATATGTTCCACATCTAGAAGTTGGACATGCGATGGTAAAATGACAGCAACTCCCGCCCGCACCACACTCATGCCATTATACACTACCTGCCACCCCTTCAGAACACAATTGTTGAAACAAATCTCACCCTCGCCTCTCATAAGAACCTCCTACATGCATGTTATATCCTGTGCTAAGCTCTTACATTGTGCCACGCAATCTGCCAACTTGCTTTTGCATTTGCAGGTTAAGACATTAATTGTTCCAAGACAAAACACATGTCTCCACTTTGATTTTGAGCCCCTGATGTTATCCATTCTCCTTATACCACACAGACAAAAGACAAGATACAATACTTTCAAGCAATCAATTAAACACTATCAAACTGTCAAACAGCCTCAAAAGTTTTCCCAGCCTGGAAGAGGCTACTTCACAGCCTGGCACCAGAGCTTTTATGGACCACATTGGAAATAAGTGTTTTCACTTTCTTGTGTCATCCATGTATTTTTAATGTATTTACAATTGTTTGTATGTATTTAGATTGATTTTATTTAGTAAATTCAATCAGCTCCGTTGGCTCACCCAGCTGCAAGACCGGGTTCCTCAGGGTGCGCTTGTCCTAGTGACGGAGGTGGAGCTGGCTTGAGTGTGATAAGCATTTAGGCTTAGAGGGACTTACAAACTGCCTTCCAAGACTAGCGGAGAGTATCTGAAAGTTGCACTTCAACGTTCCTTGCACTCCAGTTATCAAAGTGCTCACCTTGCCATGTTAGATGTTTTCAGATCACAAAGTGAAACTGGATTGAAAATGTATAATTCTTCCACAATATAGGCATTGTCCATATTACCTGCAACTTTATTTCTCCTCAAGTGCCAAGATAACATGTCTGACTTCCCTGTGTTCAAATTCATGGAAAACTCATGGTTGCATTTTCTTCTGATATTAACACAAACATTTTTTCATGTATTTGTTAATAGAAAATGTTCCTATTATCTGTTTCACAAACTAGAGCTTTAGAATGTTTAAATAATATGGTTTATTTTAATAAAATGTACAATTATTTCAGCTGACCTGGCCATCCACTATATTCTTACCTTTTAATCTATCTGCCAGGTTTAAATTTCCAGGAACTTTCACAGAATAGCATATTGATTTGTTTCATATCAAAGCTCAGATTGTACAGCTAAGATTAAAAAAATTTTTAACATAAATGTGTAAAAGTTTTTCTGACTGAGAATTAAAGATTCTTTGCTGCTTTTTTTTTTTTTTAATTAATAACCAGAGCATTTCATTGGAGGTACCCAACACAAACATACAGTATGGGTAGGTGGGAATTCACAGTAGATGTAATATTCAAGAGTGTTCCATTTAGGACCAATAAGAACAGGATAAAGTGGCTAGAGATAATGAGATGAGATGAGAAGAACACAATGACACATATACTGTATGTATTTTCCTAGGACATTTTACATATTTTTTTTATAACTTTTACAGTGATTTTTGCATTAGATTGAAAATTAGATAATTTTTGCTCACCTATGAGCCAGGGTACTTACATTTACAGTGTAATATAATAAACAACCCAAAAAGGCTAGATCAAAGGTGAAAAGCCTGATATTTTTTAATCCCACAGATTTGTGAACCTGAGAACCCTTGCAAGGACAAGACCCATAGTTGTCATAGGTTTGCTGAGTGCATCTACTTTAACCACTTCAGTGACCCTATGTATAAATGTCAGTGTAAGATTGGCTATGCTGGTGATGGCTTTATCTGTGGAGAAGATTCTGATCTGGATGGTTGGCCCAACCAGAATTTAGTGTGTAGAGCTAATGCCACCTACCACTGTAAGAAGGTAAGCGGATAATACATGAAATATGACAATATAATGATTTTGACAAGATATGATTCAGTGATGGCACTTGTTCCCTTTTATCCTCAAGGATAATTGTCCCAGCCTTCCCAATTCTGGCCAGGAAGACTCAGACAAAGATGGCCAAGGAGATGCATGTGACAAGGATGATGACAATGATGGAATTCTAGATGAGAGAGTGAGAGATCTTGTCAAGTTCTCTTTTAAATATGTAGTTGTGTATTAATTCAGTTGTGCTGTTAGTGTAATGATATTATATAATTCTAAAATGTGCATGCTTGGAATGGGTAAAGCCTATTATAACCTTCAGAACTGGTTGAAATTTTCATCACATACAGAATTACTTACCTACATCAAGTACTGAAGATTGTCAGCAAATCACCTAGTTTCCAGTCATGATATTTTAATATGACCCTTCCTTCAGCTCATTAAATCTGTCTTTCCTTTTTTCATGAACTGAAATTTCTTGTTCTCAACAGGACAACTGCCCTCTGCTGTTTAATCCCAGGCAGTTTGATTATGATAAGGATGTTGTGGGTGATCGGTGTGATAACTGCCCATATGAACACAATCCAGCTCAAATAGATACCGATCACAATGGGGAAGGAGATGCCTGTGCTGTGGACATTGATGGGGATGGTATGGCCTCACCCTGTAAATTCTAATACATTTTAATAAAATTGGGAAACCAACATTTGTACTTTTTTTTTTTTGGAATTTTAAATATTCATTTTACAACACCGGGTCAATTTACAACTTTAATTTTGTGACACGCGCATTGACAGCCAGTTTATTGCCATTGCAACCAAAGACTGCTAACAACAAAGTTCTAGAATAATTTTTTAATTAAAATCAAAGAGTGTGACCACTACTATAATGCTCGTGCAAAACCCAGAAGGACAATGACATAGTAAAAATGCAAATACAAGTACAAATTAATCATGTTAATATAATCTTACCAGACTATATGCCTGGCCCTTCATACAGTGAATTGCAATGTTACCCCACATGGTAATGGACAGAAAAAATATTCATAGTTATATTGATTGATGTAAGAAGGGCATAGTTTTATGTAATATAACAATTTTATTTAATTTCAGGTCTCTCAGAGTAGTATCAGTGTATAATCTGACATGGAGAACAGATTATCGCACAGTTTGTGAGTGAATTATTGGGATCATCTCATGCATTGTTACAAATCATAGAACTTAAAAGGCTACTATAATCATGCAGTCTAAAACTGGCTTTAGACATGTTGCCAGATAGCTTTGTTTATGACATTGATTAAGCTTGTACTTCATGTACTTCATCTATGAGTATGACAAAGTAAATCTTTATTGCATGTGGACTCTTACTGTGTGTTCCAGGCATCCTAAATGAAAATGACAACTGCCCTTATGCATACAACAGTGATCAGAAGGACACTGATATGGATGGAGTGGGAGATCAGTGTGACAATTGTCCTCTGCTTCATAACCCTGATCAGGTACTTGGCACATTTACAGCATTTAGCAGACATCACACCCTTATCCAGATTGAAGTACAGAAGTACATTTCACTAGGTATGCTAGTTCCCTAGGTCAGGGAACCAAGATTGAATCAAGAATGCAAGATCGAGTCTAGCCGAGAGCAAGTCAAGAGAGTCTTAAGGGGCTCGAGACCAAGTAACAACCAAGTCCAAATGAAAGCAAGAATAAGTCTAGCTGAGATCAAGTCAAGATAGTCTTATGGGGGTGGAGACCAAATAAAGACAAAATCCAAATAAAATTAGACAAAGTCAAGCCTGAGACTGTAAACCATTTGATTTAGGATTTTGGGAGACCCTGGGTTTGAACAGTTATTGGGACCATATACAAATGTGTATATACAAACATGTAAATTCATGAGATGAATTTAGAACTGCTACAACCAGAAAAAAAACAACAACAACAACAACAACAGATGCAGTCTTCACAGGTGAATCCTAGAGCTCAAATCAAGAGTAGATATTCAGAGCTATTAATTGTTTAAACAGTCTGACAGGGCACACCTGGGCAACAAGAAACATCTGTCAGTCATGCAGCAGATTGCATTACATTACAGGCATTTAGCAGAAGCTCTTATCCAGAATGATGTACAAGAAGTGCTGAACTTCTAGACAAGAAAGTTCTAGTGCCAACTGAACAAGTGACAGAATAACACTTCATATAATATTCTTGTTGAAGTAACCACAATCAGCAAACAGCCAAGGAGAACAAGCCAACCATACAAATGAGCTGACAAAGTACAACAAAGAAGAGAAAAATCAAACCCCAACAGCTAACACTCAGTCATCATGACCAGGTTGGACAGTACAAAGTCTGGGTTGTCAAGACCACTACACAATTACACACTGGGCAGGGAAGCAGGGGTGAGGTGTAGCCTGAAGAGGTGGGTCTTTGGTCTGCACTTGAAGGTGGTCAGGGACTCAGCAGTTCTGACCTTGATGGGAAGGTCATTCTACCAATGGGGAGCCAGGACAGACAGCAGTCTTGAGCAGGCTGGGCAGGAGCAGAAAGGAGGAGGGGCCAGGCCACCAGTAGCAGTGGAGTGTAGGGATCTGGCTGGCATGTAGAGTTGGATCAGTCTCTGGAGGTATGCTGGACCTAACCACTTGACTGCCTGGTAAGCTAACACCAATGTCTTAAAATTTATATGAGCTGCAACAGACAGTCAATAAAGGGCAGCAAGCAGAGGGGTAATGTGGGAGGAACAAAGGAGGTTGTAGACCAGGCGGGCTGCAGAGGTCTGGTGGCAGATGCTGGAAGGCTGGCAAGTAGAGAGTTGCAGTAGTCCAAGTGGGAGAGGATCAGTGCTTGGACCAGAAGCATAGTCGAGTAGGTGGTGAGGAAGGGGTGGATACTTCAGATGTTGTAAAGGAGAAATCGGTTACTGCAGCAATGTTCACTGAAGAGAGTCTCTCGTTGAACAGACTGTCATCGAAATTTGACGTTGTCAGACCCCTAGGTTCTTTGCACTGGGTGAAGGTGACATAGAGATTGTCATCTCCCTGGAGGACATGACAATGTCCAGGGGTGGTGAGGATGGAGCAGGAATATAGATTACCTGTCTTGCATGGGTTGAGCTTTAGGTGATGGTTGTCCATCCAGCTCTGGATGTCACACAGGCAAGCAGAAATGCAAGCAAAGATCTGTGTGTCATAAGGAGGAAAAGAGAGAAGCAGTTGAGTGCCATCAGCATAGCAGTGGTAGGATAGACCATGAGCAGAGATAATCAGGCCAAGAGACTGGGTGTAAAGGGAGAAGAGAAGCAGACCAAGGACTGAACCTTGGGGGACACTGGTGGGAAGTGGGCATGGTGCTGATACTGTACAGCCAAGGAGTGACCAGAGAGGTAGGACTTGGACCAATCCAGGGTTGTCCCACAGATGCCCAGTGTTGATAGGGATGACAGAAGGATGGAGTGATCAACTGTGTCAAATGCAGCAGAAAGATCTAGGAGAATCAGGATGGAGGAGGGGGAGGTGGCACATACTGCATAAAATGCTTCACTGATGGAGAGAAGTGCAGTCTCAGTTGAGTATCAGAAGCCAGGCTGGTAAAGATCCAAGAGGTTGTTCTGAGAGACAAAAGAGGAGAGTTGGTTAGCAACAACATATTCACTATTTTATAGGAAGGAGAGAAGAGAAACCAGGTGGTAGTTCTGGATGAGAGAAGGGTTTAGGGTGGGGGTTTTTTCAGCAGAGGGGTGATGTGGGTCCTTTTAAAGCTGGAGGGAAAGTATCCAGAGGACAAGCAGGAGTTGACCAGGGAGGTGGTGATAAATGGGAAGATGTCAGGAGTGATAGTCTGGAGGAGAGATGAGGGGATAAGCTCAAGGACACAGGTGGTAGGATGGTGAGAGAGCAGAAGCTGGGAGAGATCAGATGTGGAAAGGGGGAAAAAGCAGAAAGCAGGGAGGAAGAGACAGGGAGGGAGGGGATGGGAGGGAGAGGCAGGGAGGGCGGGGAGGCAGGGATGGTGAAGGAGTTACAGATGGCCAAGATCTTTTCCTCAAAGACGATTGCAAAGCCCTCTGCAGTGATTGAGGACTGAGGTGCAGCTGCAAGAGAGCTGAGAAGGGAAGAGAAAACAGAAGAGTTGATGAGGGTTAGAGGTGGAGTTATGCATTTTGGAATGGTAAAATGTGATCTTAGCTGATGTGAATGAGGCTGTGAACCCTGTCAGGAGGAATTGATAGTAATACAGGTAGGCTGGGGTACTGGATTTTCTCCACTTCCTCGCCGCTGCTTGCAGGCTGCTTTTGCTGGAGTGAAGTTTTTCAGACATCCAGGGACAAAAGATCCTCCTGGCCTGGAAACAAGAGGAGATAATGTGTTAAGTGATGAGGAGAGCAAAGAAGATGCAGTAGATTCAGTGGGATGATTGGAGAAGGACTCAAAGGGGGGAAGCAATGAGGAAGGAGAGAGGAGAAATTGAAATGAAGTGATGGCCAGACAGATGGACAGGGTTAACTGTGGGATCTGAAGTGAAGCAGTTTCTGAGGATGACCAGGTCTAGAAGGTTGCTGGCTTTATGAGTCAGAGGTGAGTGCAGCAGGGAGAGATCAAAGGAGTGGAGCAGTGAAAGGAAGGCAGCAGAGTCGGAAGCTTCTAGGTAAAGGTTGAAGTCTCTCAAGAGCATCACTGGGGTACCATCTTCGTTGTAGGAGCTGAGTAGGATGTGCAGTTCATCAAAGAAACATCCCACAGGGCCTGGAGGGCAATGAATAACAATGACAAACAGGTTAATGGGAACAAAGGTTGAAACAGAGTGAAATACAAAGGAGAAGATGGAAACATGAGAGAGTAGAAGAGGTGAAAATTTCCATAACTGAGAGATCAACAAACCAGTCACACTACCACCATGGTCTCAGTTGGTGCAAGGAAGTGGAGGGACAGGAGAGAGGTGAAGGCAGAGATGAAGTCAGTCTTCCATATGGCTGACTGGCAGTTTCATAATCCAGCAGTGATCCAGAAGGTGTCAGTGGAGGTAGATGGGGGTAGATGAGGTTGGAGAGGCATCATCCTTGTGAGGGCCATGACAATAGAAGCACCTTCTGTTAGTGAGAGCACAACCAGGAAAGGGGTAGAAATACGTAGTGAACAGGTTATAGCAATAGTAGGAGAGGAGGAGAGATTTTGGGAAGGAGCAGTGCTCGAAACCACACTAAAATCCCTGTGAATTAGCAAATGAAAAATAGCTGATTGCTTGCTCAAATGAAACAGCCAGAAACTATGTAGTTAAAATGAAACTGACATGCAAATCCCATCTAGTAGTAAAGCAGATGTAAATACGAAGGTAATAGAGTAGCATGCGCTAAACAAGCAACAGATAGAGTATTCTAATCATGAAAACAATTGGTCTGCTCTAGAAGTATTCTGTAGTTCCTGTAGCCAATGATAAATGTATGCAACTGTTCGAATATTTTTGATCACTTGAAAAAGTTATTTAAAACATCTAACTGTAAATATCAAGAAATGAAAACTGAAATTCTGGATCTATCACCTCATTCATTTTTTTTTATCTCAAGCCCAAATGTCTTCAGTGTATAGCAAAAAGAAAGTAATTGACCTTATATATGTCAAAATGCAGGCACTTACAGATGCAAGTGCAGGGGAGAGCGGGTGCATTGCAAACTGCCAGCAAATGCAAATCAGGTAGCTGAAGATGTAGTCAGGGATGGGTACGGGTTGGTCGATCAACTAACAGGATGTCAAAGGGCAGGCAAGGAAATGGAGTTGGAAAATAAACGTAAACTGAATCAAAACATGAGTAGTTAGGCAGGAAGTCAGAAGGCTTGGTATGATCAGGTACAGAGACATAGAACAATACTTCGCAATGGGTGTTTGTGACTGCTGAGCTCATATAGGGAAGTGATTACTAGCAAATAGGAGACAGGTGCACTTGTTAGTATCCTGGAGAAGAGGGGCGCTGTGGTGCTTGGGAGTTGTAGTCCAGAGTGGCCATGTTTGGAGGCTGCTCCAAACTCAGGTTTTGTGTGTTGTTACTGACAGACACCCCCCACCCCCACCCCGAGGAGCAAACTCCTTTCTCAGACGACCTCTCTTTCTTGGTGCTGGCTTGTCTGGATGCTTTTTGTGGAATTCCTGGGTGAGGAGTGGTTCCAAGATGTCTCTGGAGCCAACCCAGCTGCGCTCCTCTGGGCCGTACCCCTCCCAGTCAACCAGGTACTCCAGCTGCCCTTGTCTCCACCGAGAATTGAGGATTTTATGAACCTGGTATAAAGGGTCTCCTTCTAGTTCCAGGGAAGGAGGTTCTTGGGTGGGTGTGTTTGTGGTTAGGGGGCCCTTGGATGGCAGACTTTAAGCATGACACATAGAATGTGAGAGCCATTCTGAATTGAGGTGGGAGTTCCAACTTATATGAAACCTCATTGACTTTGTGAATCACCTTATAAGGACCAATGCATCGGGTTTGGAGCTTCTGGCAGGTATTGGCTCTTATAAGTCTTTAGTGGACACCCACACTTGGTCACCAGGAGCATATTCCGGGGTATCTCCTCTATGCTTGTCTGCGTACTGCTTATACTTATTGTTGACTATTTCTAGTCTTTGGTGAACTTCCTCCCATACTTGCTCACTCCTCTTACACCAAGAGTCTACCACCAGGATTTGAGTGGGGGAATCATCCCAGGGGAAGAGTGGTGGCTGATAGCCAATGATACATTGAAAAGGAGTTAATTGAGTAGCAGAATGTTTCAAAGAGTTCTGGGCATATTCCGCCCAGGGCAAGAATCATGCCCTGTCTTTCTGGTTCCTCATCTAGAAAATCCTGAGGAAACAGCCTACCTCCTGATTGGTGCATTCCACCTGGCCGTTGGATTGTGGGTAGTATCTGGAAGTTAAGCTCACCGATACCCTAGCCTGTCCATGAACTTTGTCCATAATCTAGAGATGAATTGGGGACCCTGGTCACTGACTATATTTTCAGGGATACCATAATATCTGACGATGTGATTAAATATGAGTTCTGCAGATTTGAATGCCATGGGTAGACCTGGTAGATGGAGGAGTTTGAGAGCTTTGGAGACTTGATCTATGACCACTAGGATTACTGTATTGCCTTGGGATCAGGGTAGGTCAGTGATGAAGTCTATGGCTATATGTGACCAGGGTCATTGAGGCACCAGGATTGGACAGAGCTTTCCGGCAGGTGGAGCTCATGGTACCTTCACTTGGGCACAGACAGAGCAGGATGAGACAAAGTGGTTAATTTCAGAGATCATGTTCTCCCACCAATACTTATTTTTGAGAAGTTGATAGGTTCAGTGACTACTGTGGTGTCCCGTGGCCAGAGAGGAGTGGACCCAAGTGATGAGTTTAACTCCGAATTGGGACGGCACATACATGAGTCCAGGGGGACAGTTCTCAGGCAGATTGGGAGGTTGAGATTGCACTATTTATTTATCTATGTCCCAGGATGCGGCTTGCACAAAACATTCAGGTGATAAGATGGGTGTGGGTACTGGAGTGTGGTTTGAAGTGCTGTGGATTCTGGAGAGAGCATTTGCTTTAGTGTTCCTGGAACTGGGGTAGTAGGAGATCGTGAATTGGAATTGGGTGAAGAACAAGGCCCATCTGGCTTGACATGGGTTCAGGCGTTTAGCTGTCTTCAAGTATTCTAGATTTTTGTGGTCTGTGAGGATAGTAAATGGATGTGTGATGCCCTCTAACCAGTGCTTCCATTTGTCTAGTGCCAGTTTAATGCTAGGAGTTCTCAATTGCCAATGTCATAGTTCTGCTTGGCTGGGGTGAATTTCTTGGAGTAGAAAGCGATGGGGTGCAATTTTGGTTTATCTCCTAAGTGCTGAAAAAGGACCCCTCCCACTCCAGTCTCTAAGGCATCAACCTCTATGACAAAAGTTTTAGTAGGGTCTGGATGCTGAAGGATGGGGGCTGTTGAAGGTTGTCTTGAGCTGGTTGAAAGCTTCCTCAGCTGCTGGGTTCTACTGGAGGCATCACGGCCCCTTCTTTAGCAGAGTCGTGAGAGGAGCTTGTGATCATGCTGAACCCGCAGATGAAGTGGCAATAAAAATTTGCAAATCCCAGGAAGCGTTGTAGTTCTTTCACGGCAGTAGGAGTTGGCTAAGATGTGATGGCCAGGACCTTGCTCTGGTCCATGCTTACACCTTCTGCACTGATGATGTACCCAAGGAAGGATACCTGATGGACATGAAAATTGCATTTCTCTGCTTTAACATACAAGTGGTTCCTCAATAGTTGGGTGAGTACTGACCTTACATGTTTGTGATGCGAATTTTCATCAGGGGAGTATATCAGGATGTCCTCTATGTAAGCTATTACAAACCTTCCCAGCAAGTCTCTGGGTACATCGTTTATGAGGCACTGGAAGACACTTGGCATGCAAGAAAGCCCATAAGGCATGACCAAATATTCAAAATGCCCAGATGAAGTACTAAATGCAGTCTTCCACTCATCACCTTCTCAAATCCTGACTAGGTTGTAGGCACTTTGAAGATCCAGCTTTGAGAAGATCTTCGCTGTTCCAAAGCTGATGGCACCAGAGGAAGCAGATAAGGATATTTAACTGTGATTTGGTTCAAACCTTGATAGTCTACACCGGGACGAAGGCCTCATCCTTTCTTCTCCACAAAAAAGAAGCTGGCTGAAGATGGAGATGTCAATGGCCTAATGTACCCCTATTGCAAAGCCTCCTGCATATACTCTTCCACTGGCAGCTTGTTCAGTGATGGACAAGGGGTATATGTGGTTGTGATGAGGAGAGATACCTGGGAGGAGGTCAATGGCATAGTCAGATGTTAGGTGAGGAGGCAAGCCACGAGCCTTACCTTTACAAAAGACTTCCGTGAGGTCCAGGTAACATGAAGGAACATTGTCGAAGGAGTCAGGCAGTGGGCTTTCCAGTGAGGTGGATGATATCAAGATTTGTGGAAGTTTCAGGCAGTTCTGGAACAAGACGGGGACCATTTGAAGAATTTCTCCATGATGCCATGAGATGAGAGGGTCATGAAGCAGGAGCCATGGGAACCCCAAGACAGGATCATGATGGGCTGTGTGAGTGACCAACAAGGAGATGTGTTCAGCATGAAGTGCTCCCACCTGGATTTCAATGGGTGACATGCGTGTGGTTACGAGCCCATTACCGATAGGATTCCCATCAGTGGACTTGAGGTTTACTAGTCGTTGGAGTTCTTCCATGGATAAGTTGTATTTCTGGATGATCATACTCCTGATGAAGTTCCCCGTTGTCCCTGAGTCCATGAAGGCAGAGAGAACATGGGTCAAGTCTAACAGCTTTAACAGTACAGGCATCTTTAGAGCATGTGATATGTGAACCATTTTATGACTCACCGGGCTGGGTTGACTGGTTTCTTGACAGATATGACTCTCCTTCTTAGGGTTTGATGGGCGAACTGGGCACCTGGCTATCAGGTGGCCAGACTCACCACAGTAAAAACATAATCCTTCATGGCACCTCCTATCCCTCTCTGAACATTGTAGGCAAGCATGAGAGACCCCCATGGGAGTCGGGGATGCCAGAGTAGTAGGAGGGGCTGGAGGAAACTGTAATGTGGGTTGGTTTCTCAGAAGATGGTCTAGGCAAATAGCCAGATCACTGAGGGAGTCGAGAGTGAGATGTTCATCACGGCTTGCCAGTTCAGTGAGCACTTCAGGGTGTAGATTTTGACAAAAGGTGGCCTTAAAAGCAGGCTTGTTCCAGCCACTACCGGTGGCTAGCGTGTGAAATTCCAATGCATACTCAGCCTTTCTCCGATCTCCCTGTCTGATGGTTAGCAGGCTGTTGCTGACCTTGACACCTTCAGGTTGGTTATCAAAAACGCGCTTGAACAGTTCAGAAAATCTATTGTATGTGTTTTCACCCCCATGCTCCCAAACAGCACTAGCCCACTGTAAAGCCTTGCCTGTGAGAAGATTGAGGAATTGGGTGATGATCTGTTCCTCTGTGGCTCCCGTGAGAGTGACAAAATAGAGGGAGCACTGTAGAAGAAATCCCTTGCAGTCAGAAACTTCCCCTGAATACTTTTCTGTATGCGGAACCATTTGGGCTGCACCAGCAGAGAACGAGGGGCATGTCAGGATGGCCTGGTGCACTTGTTAGTATTCTGGAGGTGAGGGGTGCTGTGGTGCTTGGAAGTTGTAGTCCAGAGTGGCCATGCTTAGAGGCTGCTCCGAATTCAGGTTTTCAGCATTGTTACATAAATTTTTATGTATAATATATATATAATTTATTTATGTAACAATGCTGAAAACCTTTAGATTGAGATATTTAGATTCTTCAAAGTGGCCACCTTTTGCTTTGATGACAGCTTTGCACAATCTAGGTATTCTCTCGACAAACATGTATATATATAAATGTATGTGTGTGTGTGTGTGTGTGTATATACACACACACACACACGTGTGTGTGTGTGTGTGTGTGTGTGTATCTCAAGTCTCAAGTCAACTTTATTGTCAAATATGCTATACATACACGACATACAGCACAGATGAAATTTCAGTCCTCTCTGATCCACAGTGCAAACAGGCAATGCAATAAATAAAATAGAATAATTGAAAAAAACAACAATATAAACACACTCTAGATAAGAACTAGACATAGACTAACACTCAAACAATATAAACAGTACAAACACTCTAAACACGCAGCAGCTCCTCTCATTTCAATGAGATTTCTATTTCAACGCATACGATTCAAATTTTTACATTATTCTAATGTTAATTTATCAATTTGTTTCAATTAGTTTACATATTTTGTTTTTAAACTTCTTAATCTTGTAACATGTAATCAGTTTTTATACGACCTTCTTGAAAATCACTTTGGTGAAGAAGCATCATGTTAAAATATCATCAAATAAATAAATGTAAGTAGCAAATAGTTAATATTGTTTGTGACCTGTTGATTTACAGGAACAACTGATATTTTGTTATGGCTTGACTGTCTTATTTTCGAGTTCATACATATCACAAAATCAGTTCATTATTAAATGGTGCACATAAAAAAAAGCAAATTTCTTCTCTTAATATTAGCGAGCCAGCTTTTTGAATTGACAGCTTTATTTATTAAGTGGGAAAACTTAATCAAGTAGCTAAAAATTCTGAGTCCTTTCTGACTGAGAGCAGTGCTGCTCACAGAAAACAAATGAAGCTAACTCGATACACCCAGCAACCCATCACCCTAGCAAACCACAGTGACCAAAAATGACATGCCTCAAATGCTGTGTTAAGATCTTAAATTGAAAGGAATGTAAAATTCAAACATGTCTGCCAATGATTTATCTACTTTTGATCAGAGAAAGCCTGTTTCTGTCAGGGTAAATCCCACTCCCTCTTCGATCTGATTGGCTGTCTGATGAAGATAAGTGGTGATTCAGTGCACCCACAGCACAATATAATTTGTCTTTGTCAACCTGTCCAGTTCATTACACTGTGAGATACAAAACACATATGAAGCCTGGAAAAGACTTCATAGCTTATTACAAAAGTAAAGTAAATTTCAGACAGCAGAGATATGCTTTGGCTGATTGACGACACTTTTGGGGAAAGAGAAAATTATGCAAAAATGTTTACTGAACCATTCTTTTAATAATTCTACAATTCACATCCTTGTCTTTGATTGACATTCCTTTGTACATTATAAGGCCTTACAAGTCGGTTAGCAAAGAAAGGGTGAAATTGAACAACTTCTTAAAAGTTTGATTTATAGTTGTAAGAGGTTTTTGTGACATTATGAACCACCAGATCAATGCAACTTGTCATACTCATCATCACCCCAGAGATGAGAAAAAAGGTCACTTGGTCACTGAAGCTGCCCAGCCCCCCTCCTCGCACCCTCAGCTGGCTCGGGTCATCGATTGACTTCCCAGGAATCAGTGTGCACTGTGCTGTAGCATTTTTCAGTAAAGAAAATTTCCCAATGTTTTAGTTAATATTTAACGTATTAATATTTTGTCTGGGGCAGCACGGTGGTGTAGTGGTTAGCACTGTTGCCTCACAGCAAGAAGATCCTGGCTTCGAGCCCCGTGGCCAGTGGGGGTCTTTCTGTGTGGAGTTTGCATGTTCTCCCCGTGTCTGCATGGGTTTCCTCTGGGTGCTCCGGTTTCCCCCACAGTCCAAAGACATGTGGTTAGGTTAACATGGGGGCAGCCTTGGGCTGAAGTGCCCTTGAGCAAACCCCAACTGCTCCCTGGGTGCTGTAGCATAGCTACCTACTGCTCTGGGTATGTGTGTGTGCTCATTGCTCACTTGTGTGTGCATTCTTGTGTTCACTGCTTCAGATGGGTTAAATACAGTGGACAAATTTTATTGTGCTTAAGCGTACATGTGATAAATAAAGGTTTCTTCTTCTGACCAGGATATTCATTATAGTTTAATAGTTTAGTTTATTTTGTTGAAGTTATGAACTGTTCATTGATGGAGACTTGCATGTAAAACTGTTCAGGACAACTGCAGTCCTAAAGTTATCATGGTGATTGTAGTCCTAAACTATCAGAGCAAAACTGTAAGAGGCCAGAGCCGTCTTCCAAGTGCAACTTTCAATTGTCCATATGGGGCTGTCCTCCACAGGCGCAATGTGATAAGACTCCAGCCAGAAGTAGGGCATCAGGATGGATTAGGTAGGTCCAAAGAGCAGGAGAGGTCAGCACCACTGGTGTCTCAAGATCAACATGTAACGAGAGAGAGAGAGAGAGAGAGAGAGAGAGAGAGAGAGGTTGTTAGGTATGCTCATTGTCACCTAATGGTTAAGAACAGTGTACATTTTGCACTGAGTGCAAGCAGGGACTCCTGCAAGACTAACTACAACAGCATAACTAAAAGGGGAGAGCCAGAAGGTAACACAGACATGAGGGCACCCTGGGACATAAAGCAGTAGCCACTCCACCATGAACAAACCTGAATGAACATGTGAGAGTGGGGGGCAACCGACAGTATCCATACATCCCAGTTTACCAAAATTCTCTGTCTGAGAATCCTCCAGATCTACTTCTTTACCTCATAAAAACTATTTGACTAAAAAGGTGTGTATTGTGTGTATTTTCAGCCAAGACTTAAACAGTGAGACTGTCTGAGTCCTGAACACTACTTGGAAGGCTATTCCATAACTGTGGGACTCTGTAAGAGAAAGTTCCGCCCCCTGATGTAGCCTTCACTATATGAGGTACGAACAAATAGCCTGCACCTTTTGATCTAAGTAGGTGTGGTGGGTCACAAAAAGCAGAACTTTTCTCAGGTATGGTGGTGCAAGACCATTCAGTGCTTTATACAGTACCAGTCAAAAGTTTGGACACCCCTGCTCTACTCTTTCATAGGTGTTTCTGTATTGTGACTATTCTCCACATTGTAGAACAATACTGAAGACATCAAAACTGTGAAATAACATCTGGAACATGTATGGAATTATGTGGGAAACAAAAATTGTTAAAAAAAAACAATTTGTTTGTATTTTAGATTATTTAACATCTCCACCATTTACCTTGATGATGCTTCACACACTATTGGCATTATCTTAACCAGCTTCATGAGGTAGTCACCTGGAATGCTTTTCAGTTAACAGGTGCCTCGTCAAAAGCTAATTAGTGAAATTTCTCGCCTTCTTAATGCATTTGAGATCAAGTAGCAAATAATAAAAAAGACAGTAAATAGCCTGATTCTACAACTGTCATAATCCATATGATGTCAAGAATCACTCAGTGATAGACTGTAGTTTCTCTTTATTTAGTTGACCATTGATATAAAAATTACTGATGAAAAACAGGAAAAAGTGTGTAGCTTAAATGCAGTCACTGACAAGAAACTTACGGCAAATGATTTGAAAACAGGAACTACATCACAGGAACTAGTTCCAGGCAAAACTAACTCATTCATTTGTCCTCTCTCTCTCTCTCTCTCTCTCTCTGAAGTTGTTCCAGGGTCACAGCTCCCTCTTGGGGTTTATGCAAATTAGTATCTTATTTACATAACATATTCATATGCTAATGAGGATGAAATCTGCATCACTTTGAAATCAGACTGAAACCCAAACGAAATGGAATCACAGAGGCAGCTTACCATTTACACCTCCTGCCCTATACACTATGTAGGGCACTTGACAGTGTCCCAACCCACAGGCCCTATTCCCTATATAGTACCATCATTGGTCCACTGTGGGTGTGTCCCAAATCACACACCCAATTCACCATATAGTCCATGTGAACACACACAATGTGGATTGTTCCCAGTGGACTGATGATGGTGTTTGTGACCTATATGATGGGTGGTTTGGGATACACCCAGAGTGGACTATGGTCATCACTGATACTCTGAGATGGGGTGTAGGGAAAAGGGAATTAGGACGCAGCCCACACGAACAAATGTAATTAAGTCAAATTGAAGATACTGCTTAATTTATTGTTATTCATGCTGCTTTAACAATACAAGTGTGACCCATCTCTCTCTCTCTCTCTCTCTCTCTCTCTCTCTCTCTTCATTCTTCACGCTCTCTCTCTCTTTCTCTCACACACCATTTCTCTTGTCTGTGTAGCATCAATCACTGTGCTGCCTCCTCCGTCACTCTCTGTTATCAACCCACACACACACACACACACACACACACACACACACACACACACACAAAACCTACGCTTGCTTGCATTCTCTTCTCACCTCCACACACTACAATTTCACGCCCACGATCTGCTCCTCTTTCACCAGACAGCATGGGATGCACTCTTCTCTCCTCCTCTCTTCTTCTGTCCATCCTTTCTTTCATGACTGTCAGGAAACGGAGAGGTGGACAGAACTTGAGAGCACAAGAGAAAATGACAGAAAGAGACAGGAGGACAGAGAAGGAGATGGAAGGGAAGAAAGAAAGAAAGAAGATATGGGAAAAGATAGAATGAGAGAAAAAAAGATATGGAAGTGGATCTCTCTCTCTCTCTCTCTCTCTCTCTCTCACGCACACACACACAGAGTAATCCTGACTCTAATCACACATTAACTGCTGCTCAGAGAGGGGGAGGGGCATGAGACAGTGTCAGACAAACAGTTCTGATCATTTGCTGTAGTTATAAATATTACTCAGTTCTTGTGGACTCTCAGTAATAAATGTTCTGAATAATAACAGTAGAAGGTTTAACTGTGTGCTGTGATCTAGAACTTTATTAACCCTCTGGGGTCGAGAGCTTCGCTGGCGAAGCTCGGTAGGTTTAGAATGAGTAGGTCATGTATTTAGATAAATATCTTCGAGTGTTTCATCATACAAGCATGATAAACATATTGACAGAAACTTGACACTTTCCTATGTGCCCACTGCCAAACAATATTATAGTTTTTAAATTACCTAAATTAGATGAGGGGCGGCATGGTGGTGTAGTGGTTAGTGCTGTCGCCTCACAGCAAGAAGGTCCGGGTTCGAGCCCCGTGGCCGGCGAGGGCCTTTCTGTGCAGAGTTTGCATGT
>JANZLB010000022.1:24146694-24160197 GCA_026167865.1 Notarius quadriscutis
TACAGAGATTTCTCCAGATTCTCTGAATCTTTTAATGATATTATGGACCATAGATGATGTGATCCACAAATTCTTTGTGGTTTTACATTGAGGAACGTTATTCTTAAATTGTTGCGCTGTTTGCCCATGCAGTCTTTCACAGAGACTTATCGACACCGTTCTACAATTATCGACACCTTTGTCCACGCTTATCGACGCCCAGATGATTATTTATCTAAAAAAAAATTGTTAGTGTGTGGTATTAAGTTCACAAAACAGTTTTTATTTAAAATTTGTTTTACACAGACTTATTTAGTACAAAATATCTTTTATATAAATATATTGATGTCGGTGTTTATGTAAATAAGGAAGTAATTCTAATGTTTGTAAACAAATGCACTGATAATGTTTAACCTGTCAGAAAATCTTTTTGTCCCACTTTCTAAGTATTTTCGTAGATCACATTTTGTTAATCATTTGTCGTTGTTTGTATTAATTTCTAGTTTTGTCGTTTACCAATAAATGTCAACAGGCAATTGTCATTATAACCACATGAAACTCCCAGTCAAAGGTTGCATGTCATTCCTTGAACCAAAATATAAAACGTCTACTGATATTGTAATATCTCATCTTATTATCTCTAGCCACTTTGTCCTGTTCTACAGGGTCGCAGGCAAGCTGGAGCCTATCCCAGCTGACGACGGGCGAAAGATATGTGGTAGATATTTACAACAAACTGCGAAAAAATAAATATATAATTTTCTGAATGGAATAGAAAAATCTGAATATTTCAAGCATGTAATTTTTTTTATATGCTAGAAATTTAATTCTGGTTTAGTTCTATTTACTGCAATAGGATTCCAAATACTCTCTAAACATTCCATTCTGTTATTAATCAGAAAAAAAATTATTACAACTCTCAGCGCTTTTATTTATTTATTTTTTTAAAAGTACTTCAACAATGTTACACAAAGATCGATCCATGGGAGTGTCGATAATGGTGGTCACCGGTGAAATTGATCACTATTAACAACACCTCAAATACAAAATGGCGACTGTCAAATGAAAGAGTAAGAAACAAAGTAGGTTTTGACAAGGAGATCATGAAATATCGGTGAATTTGAGAAGTAAAAACATGTCCATGATCTTTCCACCATGCTTATCTGCGATCATAACGTTCGGGTTTTCCTCAAATTGCTGATCATGTGAAAAAAAATTCCATCTCGGGTAACGAGCTGTATCATCAGACGACAAGATCAAAGGGCGAGGCGGGTCTTCCGGTTCATTAATTAAGCAATAATAACTGTTGTAACTGAAACTCACCTTTTGTAAAATTGTTTTTTATTGGTCAATCTGAAAAGGTGTTGATAATTATGGACTGTCGATAATTGTAGCCGCCACTTAGTTCATTTGCACGTTACCTTAAGTTGCACCGTACCTCACCTCATGTAATTTTGCTGGAACCATAGTTTGCATTCTCCTATATTTATATTACCATATTGTTATTTTACAAATGCCTTCCACAAGATTATGTAAAATAGGTCCATGGCCACTTTGAATTTTTTCAAATATTGTCATCATTCATTTTCTACTGAAGCCTCCATGATGACATGCAACCTAAGAAAACAAGGAAACGTGTGCATATGACAAAATTCTTGAGTCTATTCCTCGTACAGGGAAACATCAGAATTTTTGTCTGTAGTAACTGCACATTTGCTCCAGATGTAGCTGATGGATATTGCGTTGAAAAGAATGCTGAAATAGATGCAGATTGCTTAAGCTCCTGTTGAATTCAGTGCACTGGATGCAGTAGATTTGACAGTAGACGCTGAGATTGTGCGAGTAGTTCTATAGTCGGGTTCATAAGTATTTGGTCAGTGACACAATTTTTGTAATTTTGACACTGTACACCACCGTAATGGATTTGAATAGACTTTCAGCTTTAATTGAAAGAGTTTTAACAAAAATATTGCATTAATATTGCATCTACATAGGTGTTAATTAGAATAATACCATAATTATAAATATATTTGAATACTTTTAATACACTGGCTGCAAATCCTTTGCAGTCAATGGCTGCCTGAAGTTAGGAACCCATTTACATCACCAAATGCTCTTTCATCCCTTGAGGAAATTATGAAAAATTTATCAAAATCGTGTCCCTCTCCAAGTACATATGGACCTGACTGCAGTCGGTGAAGGTATTGGATTGTCAGGAGCTTGATATTTTTTCCCCCCAGCATTTATGAGGGTTTTGTTTCTGTGTGGCGCAGATAAAAGGCTCATGGTCAGGGAAGAACCGTATCCAGAACCCATACAGTCACAAGAACATTATCAAGAACTGCTGTGAGGTGCTCTGTGGCCCCACTTACCCTAGGTATGAATTTTACTGTGGAAAAAACGTCTAAATATGTATCGAGTCTCTGTGTAAACTTGAATTACTTCACTTGCTTCTTCTGTCAATATTTTGGCACACACGCTTTCTCTTAGACACTGTCTCTCTCGCTGTCTGTCTTTTTAGTGTTTTGGACAGAAGAGGAGTGATGCCTGAAGAACCCACTGTCTCCACGTCTTCTGGTGCTTCCGATGCAACTGCCACTATAAACACTCCTGTTCCATCTAACACAGTAAGTGTGTATGGTGACAATGTGTGTGTTTTTGTGTGTATGTATTGCGTTCCAGGTTTTCTGAGTGCAGAGTCTTCACAGCATCTACTCTTCTGCTGCATTTCAAGTATTTGCATTGCTTTGTGTAAGACCTACACCGGAAGATTCTGAACACTGTTACAATTTTGAGCGTGTGTGGGTGGTTTTTTTTTTTCCGATGTACTGGGATCTGTTGTTTCGGGGGTTTTGGTGCTCAGGGAGGCAGAAAATGTATTCCAGTGACCTTTTACAGTTTAGAGTATCCTTTTAGCGCAAGTTAAACCCTGACGTTTTTGCTTTGGCATTGTGCTCCAAACTGAGCTTAAGAAAATAAAAGCATTAATGCTCCTTCAGCTTTATATTCAGGTTGTTTCGGAGTACCTTCATGTGGTGTTGATTTGTAATACTGTATGAGAACGTTCAGAAATGGCAAAGCCCCTGGGGAATCTGCAAGGATAGAGTCAGGAGACTAATGTTGCATTGTGCATGCGCTAAAGCGAACTAGCCTACTGTACCTGGTTATGAAAAGAAACGATCAAAAATGAATGCATAAGTAAATAAACAATACAAACAAGTTGTACAAAAGAATAAGAAAGTGAAATTCTAGTGGTGTCTTCGACACTGTCGGAGTGAAAGGTCTTGTGGAAGGAATAGAGACGCAAGACTGTTCGGAATGAATGGGAAGCTCATTACACCACTGAGGAGTCACGACACAGGAAGTAGTGAGGTGTTGTAATGGAAATGAGAAGGACACACCAAGTCCAATGAAGTTGGCGTACAGCTGCATAGATAATGTGGTGCAGAGCTGTTTGTTGCCTAGAATGTGAGGGAAAGCCAGGGGCGTGACCTCTGTAGGGGTCACATGAGATAGGGGCTCATCATGTGAGCAGCAACAGCATTCTGAATGCTTTGCAGAGGCACGGTCACGATCAAGTGCCACAGTAGTCAAATCTGGAAATAACTAGAGCATGAATAAGAGGTTTTAAGAATAAATATGCAGGGTTATCGCGATTGAAGAAATGATGGCCGTTATCTCAAAACCACCACAAGATTCTTAGCCGTGTGTCAGACATAGGAGGCGTCCTCATGTAAATTTCATGATTATCACATAATGATATTCAAACCCTAACTGTACTATTCCTTCCCTGGCAGAAAACCACAGCTCCTCTGATTCCCAATGAACACACTCCTGATGAGGCCAAGCCCAGCATTGCCACTGCCCAGAAAACCACCGCCAGCGTCCCGAAAGAGGAGAAACCATCCAGCCCAAGAGACTTCTCCCCTAAGGTTGGCCCTGCCCCCATCGTTGTCAAAGAATCGGCCCACTAGATCTCTGCTGCAAACCTCTGAATGGTGTTTCATTAAGGAAGATGCATATTGGAACAATCCAAAGGGCCACAAGCTCTGAGAGAGACTCTGATTGTCAGAGCAGCATCTGTTCCTCACCGTCCATGTTCAGGTGAAGGTCATATCAACTTTGGCTGTCTCACCGTTGAAGGCCTCTGTTGGTATCACAGCACTCTCACTCTTTTTCTCTAAAACGCTGCATGGCAAAAACACACAAAATGGACCCTTTTGCTGATCATCTACTTGCAATGCTTTCCTTCAAGCAGCATTTCTTGATGGCCATTTTTCATTAATTAGCGTTCCATCAGATCTGACGTATAATAACATCTGTAGAATTTTGTGCAGCGGTTGATGAAAAAGGTCCTATGCAACACAAACATATGGAGGATTGTTTTAAACGAGAGAGACATAAACCAGCCACCTATGTTCAAACTACACATGCAAACAGGTGAATTTCTGTCCCAGCAGCAGAGTGGGACCAAATGGATGCCCTTTTCAAATACCCATGATAGTCATTTGCATTATTCGAACTAGGTCAGTGACATAAACCTGTCTTTGTTTTCTTAAATATCATTCACCAAAGTGTGGCGCTTTACAGAGAACTCGCACAGTGTCAACACGAACAGTGTACAGTACAAAATGTTTCAGATCAATCTGTGATGGACACCCTAACACACTTTCTATATGTAAGGCGTGTGCGAAAGTATCCGTACATACATGTTGGCCTGTTGTTGACAGACACTAGTAACAGTGCCTTATCTGAAAGCTGCACTATCTCAGACAACATAAGGCCATTTGCAGAGAAACCCTTCAATTTCCATTTCATTATACGACCCAAATTGTGTACACTGAGTATTAAAGTAATGGCTTTTAAAATAGAACACGAATGAAATGTTGACCTGCAAAAATATGAACTTCAACAAATCAAGCCATGGTGTAAATGTACATAGTTAAAAAAATGTCGAGAGGTTATGGATACACAAAGTAAAAAGAACGTCCATGAATGTACATGGAAGTGGAGAAAAAAAAATGCCTCATCATTCTCCTTGTGATTGTTCGCCATCTTAACACAATCAATGAAATGAATGAGATCAGCCTAGAATTGCCTCCATAGTCACCGTTGTCATTGTCGTCATCGCCACCACCGTCATCCTCTTCTCTTCCTTCACTTGCAGCCATGACTTGGCAACTTTTTTTGAGCAGTATATTTGCTTACAAAAACCTCAGAGTAGATGGAATTTATTTCTCATAATCTTTCCACATCTGTTAATTTCATGTTGAGAAGCAGTACCCAGACTTGGTGTGTTTACAACACTGGGAACACTTAGGGAAGTGAGATAAAGGGATATAATATGCAAGATTCTTTTGGTGGTCAACATATTTAACCCATGCTGTTCTGTGATCTGTGCAAGTGTCCTTTCCTTTGACACATTTTATTTGTGTGTAGGGTAGAGTAGGCACCTTTAGTGTACGCTTAAGCTAATGTCTAGTGGAAGAATGTTGTCGGTGTACAATGATGAACGAATTCAAGTACCATTTACCGTACTACATTCACAGTATCTTCAACTCTGTGCAATATATTTTGCTAGTTAGAGCATTTTTTGTCTTGATTGTGGGATTGGGATGGGAGGGTTTAATGTGTAATTCCACTTGGAGCTCACCACTACACAAAGGCTACTTGGTGTCAAATGAATAAAAAGAAGAGAGAGTGCAGTATTTGTCTCTTGTGGTAGGGCTTGAAGCTCAACTGTAAATGGATGACCACAGCTTGAGCTCCATTTCGAGATGCCAAGTCAATCACAGAAATGTTTTAAGAATTTCTTTTTGAAATGCATACATTTGAATGTTAATGCCTGATTTTAAGAACACTAACTGTTTTCATATGCCTTTTGATTTCTCTCTTTAATTTATACGGAACGTTTGTGTAGGACCTTGTACTTCTATGCTCCAGTTAGCAATTGATGCAGCAGGATTTCGTTATACTTTAGTGGAGGCCTTTGACTCTTACCAATAATGCTACACCTACTGAATTGTGTCATACAAATATTTAACTATTTCTCTCTGTTAGCAAACGTCCTGCTAATGGAGACAGTTGCACCATTTTCTGATTAGGCTTTAAGATTGTTCAGTTCAGTTCGATTTAATGATTTGCTGTACAAAGTAGTAAGATCAGTTGCTTCTTACCGAATCGGCATGTTCTGGTGAGTATGTTGTCGTGAACAGTTGTATGAAGGATTCGTTCGTTAAATGATTCCACAACACTTCTATCTGTGGAAGGTCTGCTTGTTTAATGGTTAGGCCCATTGTGCTCATTTTGTGGGACAGCTGAAGTGATCAACCACCTGAAATATGTCAATCTACAATCAGTCTTAATGCCAAGTCCTTGTAGGAGTTAATATGTACCGAATATTAGCAAAAATTAAGGCCTGCTCAAAATATATGTTTACAGTGTATTATATATACACTATAATGTATTGCAAGGTAATTATCTTTCTGTTCATTTTTCGTTGTATTAACACTGTGATTATCTCATACTTTTCACTTCTTTTTACATGCTGGATTGGTGTCTGTATGAATGTTCATTAAATTATATTATATCTTACTATATTTTACTTGTCCATATATCCTAACTGATTGGTACAGTGCTGAGCGTAAATGAGTACACCCCCTTTGAAAAGTAACATTTTAAACAATATCTCAATGAACACGAACAATTTCCAAAATGTTGACAAGACAAAGTTTAATATATAACATAAAAGTAAGGTTAATAATATAACTTAGATTACACATTTTTTCAGTTTTACAGCCACTAGCTCACTGTAAAGCCTTACCTGAAAGGAGATTGATGAATTGAGGAATCTTCTGTTCTTCTGTGGCTCCTGTGAGAGTGGAGAAATACAGGGATCATTTGAGCAGGAATCCATTGCAGTTAGACATTTCACACGAATACTTTTCAGGTCATGAAATCATCTGAAAAGCACCAGCGGAAGATGAGGGGGGTGTGAGGATAGCCTGCGACATGACAGCAGTGAGTTGTGATATCCTGGTCTTGAGATCGCTGACCATCTGCTGGTGTTCTCCAAACAGACACCCCTGAGCGTTAATCACAGTTTGCTTGGCCTCCTCTGCTGCATCCACTGATGGTGAAATATCCTGTCAGGATGCGGGAACTTACAGATGCTAATGCAAGTGAGAGCACGTGCATTGCAAACTGTAAACAAAGCCAAATCGGGAAACTGGAGACGTAGTCAGGGATGGGCAAGGGTCAGTCGATCGGCAAACAGGATATCAGAGATCAGGCGAGAGAACGAAGTCAGAAATAAACGTAAACCGAGTTCAATAACAGGAAGTCAAGCAGATAGTCAAATGGCTTGGTAAAGTCAGGCACAGGGACACAGAATGATACTTTGTAAAGTCAGAGTGTGAGAGCTGAGCTTACATAGAAAAGGTGATTGCCGGTATAGAGATAGGTATTAAGGTTAGAATTCTGGCGACGAGGGGCACTGTGGTAGGAAGTGTAGTTCGGAGCAGCCATGTTTGGAGGCTGCTCTAAACTCAGGTTTCATGACTGTTACTGATAGTTTGATGCTTTTGAAATACAGATAAACACATTCAAATTATTTTTTGCAAAAAATGCGAAAATTAACAAATGCGAAAATTAACGGTCGATGTCTGCCAGTCCGGCTTTATTTCCCACAGTGTGTATGTATATGTGTGTGTTTATGTATATATATATATATATATGTATGTATGTATGTATGTGTGTGTGTGTGTGTGTGTGTGTGTATCACACACATATATGCATGTTCGTGTATTATCACCACAGCCTCAACTTTCTCCATTCTGAAGAGGGACATCAACAAGCTCTTTAAGAAGCTGAACCCCCACGAAGCAGCAGGTCCCAAGTCTTAAAGCCATCACTGACCCACTCCTGGACCCCATGCAGTTCACCTACAGACGATGCTGTCAGCATGGTTTTCCATTTCATTCTCCAGCACCAGAACTCCCCAGGGACCTATACTAGGATCCTGTTTCTGTATTTCAGTTCCACCTTTAACATTATCATTCCATCTCTTCTGCAAGACAATCTGCCCTCTCTTCTGGCCTATCAAATGGAAAGTTCGTCGGAGGATTGAATTTGGCCATGACTCCGCTCATTCACTTCTGGCACCATGTAAATGACCACGGAGGCTTCTGTTAGCTTTTTGCTATATTTAATGGTCACCTCCAACAGCACAACAACATACATGCAGCCCGTGTAAACTTTTCAGATTACCTCCATTTTACTGTATACCCCACAGTATGCAGTATGTGCAAGCGCACTGAACTACCATATATAATAATGGGAACTACTTTTTCTTCCATGTTCTCACTGGGGCATTTTTGACCTACTTTTAACCAAAACAAGTCGACATGGGCAAACATGGCGGACTCCGCTTTCCTGCTAGCTAAAAATCAGCGGAAAAGAAAAGTGAGTGCAATTGCAAGATAGAGAAAGGTTAGATGACATAATTTTTCTGGACAGATATTAATCATTCTAACTAGTATTTTACTATCTTAGCCTTAGAATGCATGGGCTCGACTTCACAGTAGCAGGTATGGAGTTATAAACCTAATGTTTTGATCTTACAGAGAAAGAAACAATGAGACAAAAGCAATAACAAAGAAAAGATATATTTGTCTTTTGTTTCATGGATCTATTTGCGAATGTCAACCACAAATTACATACCTGTGACTCAAAACTCTCCAAGGTCGATGCAGAGTCACAATGTTTTCTGAGCGTCACTATCTTTTTGTGACGCAGTTCCATATTTATGCTAGTTCAAGCTTCTCACATTTAGTCATTTCCATAGGCCCATACTATTTACCTGAAGAGGTAGGAAAATGGTTCCCAAATGGAGAAAAGCTACCATCAGCACATCAAAATGATCACATCTCATCCGCATAATATTGTTCTTGCGAGACATATGAAAATGCTCTGCACAATAAAAAAAATTTGAAAATTTCAGATGACTTTGTGATCAGTACCTTTCAGTTTGTCCCGGAATGTCCATTTTCTCAAGTCATAAATGCAGCTCTCCATGGCACACACTGCCTCAGCTTGGCCTGCAGGACTGTTTGTCTTGAATGACAAGTATAACTGCACGTTATCAGCGAAACAATGGGCATCGGGGAGGTGAGCTTGGACGATCTCAAAGAACTTGGAGGCATAAATCTCGAAGAGGAGTGGACTCAAGTCGAAATCTTATGGGACACCAAAGTGCAAGTCAAAGCTGTCTGATGTGGCTCCATCAAACAAAATACGCTGACTATGTCCTGACAAGTACGAGGCAAACCAGTCCAAAGTTTTTCCACATTTCCCAAAATTCGTGTTTAAGCACCTCTGCAAAATCCCATCATCAACAGTGTCAAATACAGAACTGAGGTCCAAAAGAACAAGTATTGTGATGCATTGAAAGTTCATGTTTAAAAGAATATCATTAGTAACCTTAAGTACAGCTGTCTCTATACTGTGGAACCGACAATATGCAGATTGTAGTAGAGGGTAAAGGCCTGACTGGATCGAATGATCATAAGTCTGATTGAATGCTGCATGCTCAGTGAGCCATGAAATATATGCCAGATTGCTTACAGGGTGTAAGTTCTTAAACATCGACTCTAGACCCCTTTCTTCAACAGGGGACAAACCACAACCTCTTTTCAATCTTTGGGAAAAATTCCAGAGAGATATTGATAATCTTTGTAATCCCTGGGACAAGAGGATCAATACATGACATAAGTCGAGATGTGGGCATCTGTTTGAGGCAACGGGATGTAGCTTTTGAGTTCATAATGAGCATGTGCATGTCAGCTTCAGTCAGCGGATTAAAAGAATCAAACCATGGTGATTCACCTATTGTGGTCTCACTGTCCAACATATCTTCCATTGCCATAGAGATATTGTCAAGCTTATCATGAATGTGAATCACTTTTTGAATGAAATATTTACCAATGTAATTTGCAAGTGCCAGTTTATCAATGTAGTCCAAAAAAGACAGTGTCCTTCTCAACTAAGTGACTTTTCACCACTCTGAACAGCTTGCCTTGATTATCAGTGTTCATGTCAATAAAATTAGCAAGAAAAGGTTATTTAGCTTCATTTAGTAAATATGTAACAATTTTTCAGTGCCTTGAATGTATCAAAATCAGCAGCAGACTTGGAAGTTTTCCATGTTCTCTCGGCATATCTATGCTCCCTCTTGGCAGCTCTGATTTCATCCATGTACCATGGTACTCTTGGCCTTACGGTGATGGTCTTGGTCTTAACTGGAGCATGCCGATCCAGGAGAGTAGACAAGGTGGTGCTTTAACCCTTTGATGCACAACCTGGGTCAAAAGTGACCCGGCTGAGTTTTCAATTTAAGCTGGGTTTGCTTAGCTTGTGCATCAAAGGGTTAAAAACAAACAAATTAATCCAAATCAGTATGAAGGTCTAAATACAGTTCAGAGACGCATTAATGCTGAATTATCAGTGGTCTTGATTGAACGAAATTATATCCCTCAAAATTTGTGGCTTTAACATGTTCAAGTCAAACAAAATTGAACAGTGGTCCAAGAGAAAGCGACCAGGTTTAGGTGCTTGACCCAAAACAGAGTCCAATTTGCAAGTAATAAGCAAATCAAGAGTATTTCCAGACACAGGTGTGGGAAAATCAACATGCTACAGTAAGCCCATAGAAACTTTACACTATCATTGTGTGATGTTATACTGACATGAATATTGAAATCACCAGTTATCACAAGAGGCTCTGTAGTCATAATAACAGATTCCAGGTATTGAGCAAATTCTCTGTTAAATACGTTTACAGTGACTGGATGAATAGGTAAATAGGGCGGCCTATAGATCACAATCAGGTGAAGTCAAAATAAGCCAGAAATTATTTTCCACTCAGAATATTCAAATGACTCCAAACTATCTGCACACTTTTTAATTAAAATATGGTTATGCACCATCCAGATAAATAGGAGGGTCATATTCAGGGACCAGTAGAGAGTAATTTGTCCATGTTTTGACCACTCTGTAACATTCAGGCATGACTTGCAAAATCCACTCTTTGACAAAGTAATCACACTGTTTCAGGCTTGGCAGAGTCTTTCATTCAGTTTGTGTCTCAAAACACAGTGCTCTTTGAAAAGGGCAACAAAAATTATAAAGATAATGGCTTTAAAGACAATGTCTGAAAAAAATACGGGAGGAGCTCAGCACTGAAAACAGTGGGTGTACAGTCCATGGTCCATGATGTGGTGAAGCTTGCTCTCATCTCAGCAGTTCCTGAATCAAGCAGTAAAAGTCCCTGCATTCTTACCTACTTCTCAGGATAAGATGTAACCAATATCCCCATCCCCTCTTTTTTTTTTTTTTGGTAAAAGAGCTCATCAGTAACTGTCGACTGCATTATCACATGATTGTATTTCTGGAATGTTTGCATAATTGTGTTGCATTTAATGTGAATATTAAATGTTGCATTAAATTTGTCAATGATTTTTTTTTCACACTTTCACATCATTTATTCAGATCGTGCTGGATGTGTAAAAATCTTAGTCAAACAAAACCCTAAAATAAACGCCATTTGCCAATCGCAGCAAGTGCCCTGATGTGGCCCCTGCACGTTTAACTTAAAAATAAAAAAACTTATAACAACAATTTATCCATTTTAAAAGTTATGATATTTCTAAAAAAAAAGGTTTAACTGGTTGTAGCCATTTGCACTGAAACTGGATATCCGCTTGTGACGTAACCAGATCACTCGTATGCTGTTTCCCTTAGTAACACAGAGCCATCAGAAATTTTCTGTAACCATGTGATTTTTACTGGCGACAAAATATGTGAATCAACTGACTTCACTTGTATCAAGTATGAATCTCACACAGCTTGATAATGCATACACAGTACTGACACAGATACTACAAAGCAATAGTCATTGTCAAAGCAACACAATGCTTGTCATCTAAAAAGATAGCTTTTCTCAGTGAATAAAAACAAAAGCATGTCGCATAAAAATACAAGGAAAAATTTAATTTGAGGGGGGAGTGTGTGTGTTCACTGCTTCAGTGATCGTGCTTATTTTTACAGCCAAACTCTTGACACTCAGGCATCTTTAGGGTTATTTACAACAATTTAGAAGTGATGTATCCACTAGGTCTCAGCCTCAGAAAGTCATGTGGTGTGTAAGTGATGTCGCAATCTCAGATTCCCTTGTGTAATTTGTACTCAGAGTGCAATATCTGAACCTTGAAGAGAGTAAGATGTGAGCACCCAGGGACATTTTATTTTAAAAGAAAAAACAACCTATACACAGTATGCAGTTACAAATGAAATAATGTCAATGGGCTCCGGCTTGCCTGCGACCCTGTAATAATGTAATAATAATAAAATGAAATACAAATGAATAATCGAACATGGATATTGTATGGATATTATCTGTCAGTACAAAGGACTATTTTTTGGCTTTTGTTTGATTATTAAGGGGAGTTGAGTGAGCACTCATCACAGCCCCAAGGTCATGAGTCCACATGGTTTGTTTTCTGCTCATGGATACTGTTTTGCACGCTCGAATCACATATGCACACATGCGCGACTTTTGAGACGAATTTTATGCCATGTGATTCCAGTTAGTCAGTCGCATCGTTTCAAGCTATTTCACTCTCATAAACAACAATGAAGAAAAATGTGACATATGACAAAATTGGGTCAGGTATTGTGGCAATACCACAAACCTGATGAAAGACATGAAAACTGCCATATGAAACAACAACATGACTAGTTACAGCAGAAGTGAAGAGAGGTGGAGAGAATGCAGGCAAATACCCTCACATCAGACAGAGTGAAGCAGAATTTTGTTACAAGCTTTTCAGAGAGGCAGGAATTATCTGGGTATCCAGTGATAAAACTTGGTAATTTTAACAATTTGAAAAGTAAGCAGAAAATACTGGTACAAAATATTGCACTGTATGCTCAGAGTATTAGTATAGCTGACTATGGTCAATACTCCAATTATGTAAAAAGTCACACTAACACGTTTCTCTGATGTCTTTAATGAGCATCTAAATAGCAACAAGCAAAACTTGAACAACATACCAAGAGGGTAACAGCTTGATTCACTATCTATAGTTTGTGTGCGCATGTCTGTGTAACAGGTGCCAGGTCCTTTATGGAAAGAAACTCTATCATTTCATCCCGTAACTTTAATTGTAACATACTTGCCAACTCTACCATTTCTCATGGTAAACTACTGCTTTTAGTTCTAAAAACTACCACATTATAAAATAATCAGCTAACGCTGTTGGATGTGCTCTTCTGACCTCACTTCAGCTGTTTTCAACACAGGAGATACAAGTATATAGCGTCAAATAGTCATATTAAGCGAAGCCGAGAGCCAATGGAACAGCACAACAGTGATGTTGAATCTCATATCATCTGTAGCCGCTTTATCCTGTTGTACAGGGTCGCAGGCAAGCTGGAGCCTATCCCAGCTGACTACGGGCGAAAGGC
>JANZLB010000022.1:24288930-24305054 GCA_026167865.1 Notarius quadriscutis
TGCTCGGTTCGCAGGTAAACACAGAGCTGCTCCCGGTCTGTTTGGCTTAAATGACGTCACGACGACGGTCCCCTGGCAGTGAAAGTGCGCGTAAGTGAGATGTAAACAAACCTTCGGAAATTGGGCAAAACATTATGTTTTAACTGTTTTATTCAATTTTAGGCTGCAAATTAGACACTAGGAACATTGAATTCGCTTTTTGGGTCGTTCTTCTCAACAATAAAGTTGATATTCTACGTTTCACCTCTGACCCTTGCCTATGACCTTTAAGGGTTTGAGGAATACCGGAGTGTCGCGTGCACAAGTAGGGCATGAAGATGGTTCAGGTGGCTCAGGGATGATGATGATGTGGTGAATGTTAATCCTCGATGATTTTCTGTCATGTGTAATAATCTATTACCTCAAATATCTTGCCCAGGAAGTATTTTATTATCATTAGAGTTATATACATTTTCAAAACACTGATTTAAATCTGCTATCAGTAAATCTAGGACACTCTGTGTGTGTGTGTGTGTGTGTGTGTTAAAGTTCTTTCTCACATTAATAAAATATATCACTCATTAGATCAAAAAAGATTTGTTTCTGAATCTTAGTCCTGACGACAAATTGATTCAATTAAAGGTTTTCTTTTAAACTGATTCTTTTTCTATTTTACTGTTTTTCAGTTTTGAACCAAAAACTCTTTTTGTGACTCTTTCTGATCATCAGAGACCCAACTGAGGAGAAACACACACACACACACACACGGCTCGCTAACATCCAACCAATCAGGACACAGAGGCGTCTCTACTTGCAAGTCAATTCATAAAGCTCCGCCTCCTGTGCTAACAATCCTTTGTTTGTTAGAGGGCGTGGCTTTGGAGGGATCGTTAACAACAGGGGCGTCGGTTAACGTGTAACATGATAGACTGCATCTTTAAGAGAAGGATACGACTTCATAGATTAATGAATAGAAATTTTATAAAAATCTGGTGTGTGTGTGTTACTCTCCTGTTTATAGTCGTGTGTTACTGCACAACACAGCGGTCCACATTGTAAACCTCTGCCTTTCAGCCAATCACATCTGTCCCGTGTCAACCTTCATGCGTCCCACACTTATTAATTAAACAAGTCATTTGAGTCTCGTGATTCTTTTCCTCTCTCAGTATGAATCTTTGGCCTCAAAAAGAATTGATTTGATTCATGATTGACTGTTTTTTTATTCTAACTGAAAGCACTTAAAAAATCATTGATCTAACAGCGAAATGATTCATCTTCATGTTCACTGACTTTTTTTGTTAATATTTGGACAGACAGTGAATTGATTCAGTTAATGATTCAGTGAGTTTTGTTTTGAACTGAAAGTGATTTTTCTTTTGTGAATCTTTCTTCTGACAGTGAATCAATTCAGTTTGTCACTCACTGATTAGATTTTTATTTTGAACCAAATGTGATTCTTTTTTTTGTGAATCTTTCAGCTGAAAATGAGTTGATTCGATTCAGGATTCAGATTCATTTTGAACCAAAAGTGATTTTAAAAAAAAATCAATGGCCTGAGAGGGAATTACTTCAATTTATGATTCATTGAATTTTGTTTTGAATCAAAAGCAATTTTTGTGACTCTTCAGACTGAAAGAGAATCGATTAGATTTTTCTGTGAATCAAGAATGATTCAGTTCACTGACTCACTGAAACGTTATCATGCCTCGAAATATTAAACATTATTTTATGTTATTATTTTATTATGTTTATTTATGTTATGACTTCTATTGAGAATAATTATTTTATTTTTTATTAATTTTTTATATTTTTATTAGTATTAGGTTTATATCTCTCTTTTATGTCACATCTTGTATTATGGGGACCACAATGGAAATAAGTTTTTAACTTTTTTGTGTTATCCCCAGCAATATCTACAGTATTATGTATTTTATGTTTTTTTAATATTCATTTATTTTGGATCTTTTTTTGTATACGTTTGTTATCATTTTTATGTACTGTATTATTGCCAAATAAATCAAATCAAATAAAAAAACCGTGAAGTAGTGATTTGTTTGTGAGCAGTGTTTGAGGATGAGGGGGATGGATCATGTTGTCCTGCTCGTCTGTGTGTGAAATGGATTTGTTTAAAGGTTTATTTTATTAATACATCGTGATTAAGATGGTCAGGAATTACAAATGATGCATTAAGAACACTCCAGGAAAGCTGAGCTGTGTGTGTGTGTGTGTGTGTGTGTGTGTGTGTGTGTGTGTGCGCGCGTGTTGTTTCCTGCAGTAAACTCTAAGAGCAGATGCTAAGCAGTGTGTAAAGCTGCTGTATGTGTAATTGAAGTATTGGCTGTGTCTCAGTCAGGGAATGCGTCGTATCGCTGCACTTCAGCTCATCTGCAGGGCGTCACCACCACCAACAGGCCGAGTGACCGCCGGATCGTTTCATACACACCGCCATCCGACGTTAGTCTGATCTACTGAGAACATTGGAGCTGAACTAGTGAAGCGGTTCAGGCGAGAGATCGGATCACTTGGCTTTCTGAAACAGCACTTGCACAGAGGTTTGCTTTTACGTTTGTTATTTGAGATCACAGTGGGAAAAGTTTTCCTTGTTAATATGTGAAAAATTTGTGTAATTAAGGCTGTTGGAAATGAGAAACTCATCGTTGTAGGGTTCTGTTTAAGAATCTCGGATTGGGGAGATTCTGTTCTGTTCACATTAGCGAGAAGAATCCTCTCCCATCGCTGCGTGTTTGTTTCCTGAGATCATGTCGTGATTGTTATTGTTGTTTTTGGGTGTGGCCTGTGCACGGGTTTTATATCTACAGCAAACTAGTTAGTGAAGAAACTCCTGTGTGCTTGATGTGTTACACTTTCGGCTTTGTTTTTAGATTAGATTTAGCAAAACTAGCTAACTGGACTAGCTACATATATTCACCCAAGGCACCAATGTTCGTGTGTGTGTGTGTGTGTGTGTGTGTGTGTGTGTGTGTGTGAGACCATCTACTTCCTTCCAAGCTTTATTTTTCATCATAATTTCTCTACACACATGTAACAGGAAGTCATATGTGACACAACACGATGGAAACATTTTTGCATGAACTAAAGTTAAGGGGGAACTGAAGAAACTGCGGACCCCAGACACCATGGGGTTAGTCCAAGGAATCATTCAAGATGATTGTATTAGAGCATCATAACTCATGTCTGTAGAGTTGATCAAATCTGAACTTGTTCCTTGTCGTTGCTCTTTAGTGTGAATAAAGGATTGTGATATTCTTTATACGACGCATATATATACACTTTATAACGTACAGTTTCCATCCTGCACGACAGTTTTATCGCAGACTTTCCTCAGTTTCTTGGTTTTAACGCTAACGTCAATCACATTCACCCAAACACTCTGCGTAGCTGTGGTGATCACTACGCAGTGAAATATTAAACAGTACTGAATCAATAAAAGAGAAATCATTTCAGTTTCCGTTGGAATGGCATTCAGATGGCTAACAATTAGCAATCGTGTGATTTGTGAGATTAAGACTAGCATGGGGTGATATCAGTGCACTAATCTAACACCAATCAAAAGCATGTTTTTATGAATCTTTGGTCTGGCAGCAAATCCATGATGAATTGGTTTGATTCATTTATTTACGATTCAGTATAATGTTCTGAATCACTGAAATACTATAAAGTCCTTCAGGTCTTTAAAAATAACATGTCACATCACGTCTGAGTAAATATCCTCAACAGATATTAAAGGTTCTGAGTGCAAAGTTGAATTCTGGGTAAAATGTTCTACAACCCCAATTCCAAAAAAGTTGTGATGCTGTGTAAAACATAAATAAAAACAGAATGCAAAGATTTGCAAATCATGGAAACACTCTATATTTCATTGAAAATAGTACAAAGACAACATATCAAATGTTGAAACTGAGAAATTTTTATTGTTTATTGAAAAATGTACTCATTTTGAATTTGAGGTCAACAACACATTTCAAAAAAGTTGGGACAGGGCAACAAAAGAGTGAAAAAATTGTTTCATGCAAAAAAAACCCCCACGAATTTGTTTAATTGCCAACAGGTCAGTAACATGATTGGGTATAAAAAGAGCATCTCAGAGAGGTGGAGTCTCTCAGAAGTAAAGATGGGGCGGGATTCACCGCTCTGTGAAAGACTGCGTGGGCAAACAGTGCAACAATTTAAGAATAACGTTACTCAATGTAAAACTGTAAAGAATTTGTGGATCACATCATCTATGGTCCATAATATCATTAAAAGATTCAGACAATCTGGAGAAATCTCTGTGTGCAAGAGACAAGGCTGAAAACTGACATTGGATGCCTGTGATCTTCAGGCTGTCAGGCTACACTGCATTAAAAGCAGACACGTGTCTGTAGTGGAAATCACTGTATGGGCTCAGGAACACTTCAGAAAACCATTGTCTGTGAAAACAGTGCATTACTGCATCCACAAATGCAAGTTAAAACCAGATATAAACAATATCCAGAAACACCACCACCTTCTCGGTCCCGAGCTCGTTTACAATGGACTGAGGCGACGTGGAAAATTGTCCCGAGGTCTAACAAATCAAAAGTAGAAATTATTTTTAGAAATCATGGACACCACATTCTCCAGGTTAAGAGGAGAGGGACCATCCGGCTTGTTATCAGCATCTGTGATGGTATGAGGATGCATTCATGCACATGGCATGGGGAGCTTGTACATCTGGGAAGGCATCATTACTGCTGAATGATATATACACATTTCAGAGCAATATGCTGCCATCCAGACAAAATCTTTTTCAGGGAAGGTCTTCATTCTTTCAGAAAGACAATGCCAAACTGCTTTCTGCACATATTAAAATTGTATGGCTCCAGAGTAAAAGAGTCTGGGTGCTAAACTGGCCTGTCTGCAGTGCAGACCTGTCTCCCATTTCAAACATTTGGTGCATTATGAAGTGCACAATATGACAAAGGAGACCCCGAACTGTTGAGCAACTGAAATTGTATATCAGGCAAGAAAGGGACAATATTTCTTTTTCAGAACTACAGCAATTGGTTTCCTCAGTTCCCAAACATTTACAGTGTTGTTAAAAGTTGACGTGATGCAACACAGTGGTAAATATTTTCCCAACTTTTCTGAAACGTGTTGCTGACATCAAATTCAAAATGAGCAGATATTTTTTTTTTTAATTCTCAATTTCAGCATTTGATATGTTATCTGTGTACTATTTTCGATTAAATATATGGTTTCCATGATTTGCAAATAGCCATATTCTGTTTTTTATTTACGTTTTACACAGTGTCCCAAATTTATGGAATTGTGGTTGTATTTTATATATACAATAATATTAAAATATTATATAACTGGAAGAGAACAGGGAAATATTCTTCGTTGAACTAAAAGGGCTTTTATTTTATTACCACATTGCTGCAAATAACTCGTCACAACACCCAGGATGAATCCCAAATCATCCAAAGTGGCTGTATAGTACACTATACAAGCCGTAGAACACAAGCTTTATCTAGTGCACTAGTTAAGGTGATAGCTAGTTATTTGGGATACAATGCAGTCTATCTGCCAATGAGAGGTGGAGAAAACGCGGGATATCCGTATGTGTGGGAAGGGCACTGTGTGGCTGTGGATTTGTCTTGCATAAAAAAGAAAAAAAGAAGAAAAAAAAAAAACCAGGAAGAGTTTTTTTAAGCGGTTGTCAATTTTACGAAATAAATAACAACGCAACCATGCCAGGAATTGACAAACTGCCGATAGAAGAAGCACTGGAGGACAGTCCTCAGGTGAAATTAAAAACAACAACCATCTGTGTTTGTTAGCATTGTAGCTTTGTGGCTAGTTAGCTAAAGAACTAGCATAGCAACTGGTTATTTGCGTACAGTTGTCGTCTTTAAAATGCGCATTGAGTTGGAAAATGTTGCTAAAATAGATAATGTGAAGAAAGTTTCGTTTCAAAAACAGCTTTAGCCAGCAATGTTAGCTTTATGGAAATGGTTTGATGTTGGGAGGCGACAGTGTTTATAAGCGAAGGCTGTAACCAAAATCATTCAGTATTGGCTAGGTAGTGCACTACATATGACGAGTAACTCATTATATCTAATTCTTTATAGGGCACACTCGTGGAGGTTAGGCGGTCATTTGGGATTCAGCCGAAATAAAGAAAGCCCCGTTAACTTTTATGAGATAAATAATGAAGGAAATGGTGTGCTGGAGTTATTTTAATAAGCATCCTGTGCAAGAGTCTTAAGCGCACATAAAGAAATGCTGTAGACCAAAAATGGCTTAAAATAATGAAATGTTTCAACATAAACTATAAAGAGTCAGCAGTAAGCCATGATAAACAGTCAGTATTTGGTGTGAGACGACCCTTTGCTTGGAAACAAACCCAGTAGTCTCAGGTACAATGAGTGCAGTTTTCTAAGGAAGTGAGCTGTAGGTTTTACTGAGCATCTTACAGAACCAGACACAGTTCATCTGGACATTTTGATTGTCACACTTGCTTCTTAATTTTGCACCAAAACCCAGTAGCCTTCATTATGTTTTCTTTTTTTAATCTGAAAAGTGATCTCTTTATGTAATATGCTGCTCAGATACAAACTTTTTTTTTTTTTTTATAATATTTAACTTTGTGCTGGAAAACAAACGTTTGGAACTCTAACATGTTTTGTACCGACTTGATAGTCATAAAATAGAAATCTATAACACAATTTATATGAAAAAATAGGGTGCCTAAGACTTGCACAGTACTGTCTATAATTGTTTCATTTTGTTAAACAACATGGTTCTGTAAAATCCATGTATTATTCGTCTTAGATTATGTAAGCATCTGCCATACAAGTCCTCGTGTATGAGCTTTATACTATAGAAACAGTAAGGTATTCAAACAAGTGCATTAATATTTACCCATCGTCCATGTTACAACCAGAACTACTTCCGGATTCATTCTTTCCTCCTTTTAATTTCTATAATGAGTACAGCACAAATGTTTTATAAACGTGGTATTGTGCATATATGGACTCTGATGGCATTCCGTAATAGAGGGTGTTTCAAATTTGATATTATTTGAGATGTAAATATCTTAAACTACATAGTCTAGACAAATGAAACTGAACAGGCTTAATGTTGAGCAATATAAGATTTATTCCTCAAAATTTGAAGGAGAAATTCAAAAGGTATGTGGATTCCATGAATATTTTCACAAATTTTCAATATGCGTGCCACCTGACACACACACACACACACACACACACACACACACACACACACACACACACACACACACACACACACAGAGCCTTCCTCTTTAAACTTTTTGTGCCATATCCAAATCTGCATTGCAGTTGGTGCATTTTTAGAGAATTCTCTCATAAATACATGCTGTACAGTCTTGTTCGACTGTGTTCGAGCGTACTCTAACACACAAAACGCCTTTTCTTTTCCAGTGAATGGCATTTCTATACCTAAAAAGATAAAAACAAAAAACATTAAACATAAAATTTTGACCTGTTTCCACACATGCTGTTAAAATTTGAGGTCAATTGAACGAGAATTGGCAAAGTTATTAGATTGTGAAATGATATCAGATTTTTTGAAACACCCTGTGTATTTAAAATTTCAGGGCACACATGGGTAAAGGTCATCTGTGAACACCCAATCAGATGACAGGTAAGATGGTGGCAGAGTAACGTCCAAATTGTGTCCTGACTTGCTCAAATACTAATAGAATGGACTACAGTCGGGTCATGTAGAAGGTACTCAACCGTTGTTAGTACATACTGAAACTTTGGATGGTGGTCCTTACTAAAGCCCTAAAAGAAGGTATATACAGTAGGTATAGTATATATATTTTTTTACCTCCGCCAACTTTGTCGGAGGAGGTTATATTTTCGCCTCTGTTTGTTTGTCCGTTCCCAATGTAACTCAAAAAGTACTGAATGGATTTTGATGAAATTTTGAGGAAATGTGAGCCATGGGCCAAGGAACAACTGATTAGATTTTGGTGCAAATCCAGATATGTATGCAGATCCAGGATTTTTTTGGTCTTTCCCCAACGTAACTCAAAAAGTAGTGAATGGATTTTGACAAAATTTGGTGTTTAGCTTTTGTATTACCCTAGATTCAAGTGAACTGATTTTGCTATTGATAATATATGGCTTGGTGGAAGTATACACTCTACCGAGTGCCCTACTACTATTTTTCCCTTTTTTTGGAGAACATTGCTAACATAGCGCTGTATAACAGCACTGTTTTTGTGACGCTGGCAAAATGTGCAAAATAGTTTGTTTAAGAGCAATAGGTAAAAAAATCAACCTGCTTTTTGGAAAGGATAAAGTTTCTTCTTTTTGATTCAGCAATAAAATCAAGTGCTGAAAAATGACGATGTTAATCTGAGCTTTGTTACTTCACCCGCGACGGAGTAATCGGGGTGATGTATTGTAATCGGGGTGGTTTGTTTGTTTGTGTGTCTGTCTGTCTGTTAACAATCTAGCGTCTAGACAGTTGCACTGATTGACTTCAAATTTTCAGAGTAGGTGGGCAATGGTCCGTAGATTAAGTGATTAAATTTTGGGGGTAATCGGGTCAAGGTGAAGGTCAAGGTCACTGGAAAGGTCAACCTTTTGGTCAAAACAACATTTTTTCCATTATAACTCAAAAACGGTTGCCGATAGACACGTTTACTATTATGAGCATATAGGAACTCCCATATGGTCTTTCATTTGGCAACATTATCTTTGACCTTGAGTGACCTTGAAAGGCCAACCTCAAGGTCACGGATTTTCAGAGGGCTGTAACTTGAAAACGGTTTATGGTAGATAGATATTTACTGTTATCAACTTACAGGAAGTGCCATATGGGCTTTCATTTAGCACCATGACCTTTGACCTTGAATGACTTTGAAATGTCAAACTCGAGGTCATGGATTTTCATAGGACTATAACCTGACAGCTGATGATTGAGAAATATGACCATTATCAACATATAGGTATAAAATAAGTGCTGCCGGACGAGGTTTGTTTTGCCTGGCAACATTTGTTAGCCCTAAATTGCCCAGTCACAACTTTGTTTGGAATGTGTCGCAGCCCTGAAACGCAGGAATGAAATTAAGTTTACCAGACAAAACATGAAATATCTTGGGTGAAGTCATACTATGTGCAACGAACGATAAGTCAAAGTAAAATTTAGAAAGTCACTGCTTTCTTATTTTATTTGCATTTTCCATCCCATCCCAACTTTATTTCTGATCTGGGGTTGTAGATTTGACAAAAGAATTCATCTCGTAATCCTGAAATCAAGCAAACCATTGGTCTCAAAGTTCTATAAATAATCATTCTGAATAGTTCACAAAAAAAGTTTCTACAAATCAGAATTTTTAAAAAATGTGCTCTTTTTTTTTTTTTTTTAAGTCCACTTTGGTTGGATTTTGTACCCACTACTTAATTTATAAAGCATGTAGTACCAGAACACTAAGGTCCAGCAAGTAAACCAGGAGGGAAAAGGTCCCAGAACAGTGCTCCTGGCGATTCTCATAATATATCAGATAGCAGATCTGCCAACTCCGAAGGGGAATAATACATATCCCAGTGCCTGGTGGTTACGGTATAACCCTGTGTATAAGCACACCATGAGTTTCTACTGCAATGGTCTTGGCTGCACTTCTTGAACATGAATTGTAAAGTGTTTTTAGAGACATTAACCCCTAGTTGTAGGCATATTTAAACTTATTTTATTTTTTTAATCTTTAGACCAGAAAAATTCTGCTTTTTTTATTAGTTTGTTTTTTGTGGTGTCCCTAAGAAATGTTATGTCTACACTGGATTCTTGATGAAACTGTGCATCCCTTAACACTGGTGGCATAGTGGTTAGCATTGTCGCCTCACAGCAAGAAGGTTCTAGGTTTGAGCCCAGTGGCTGACAGGGGCCTTTCTGTGTGGAGTTTGCATGTTCTCCCTGTATCTGCATGGGTTTCCTTCAGGTGCTCTGGTTTCCCCCACAGTCCAAAGACGTGCAGGTTAGGCTAATTGGTGGCTCTAAATTGACTGTAGGTGTGAGTGTGAATGGTTGTCTCTGTGTGTTAGCCCTGTGATGACTTGGCGACTTGTCCAGCATGTACCCTGCTTCTCGCCCACAGTCAGCTGGGATAGGCTCCAGCTTGCCTGCGAGGCTGTACAGGATAAGCAGCTACAGATAATGGATCGATGGATGGATGAACAAGAATTGGCAAAGTTATTAGACTGTGAAATTATGTCAAATTTTTTTAAACACCCTGTACATCCAGGACCTGAGTGACACATTTTCCAGTGTCTTCACTCTGATGAGGTCACTCCCAGTGTTTTCCCACTGACTTGAGATGCATTGTCAAAATGGCAAACAGGTTCAAAATTAAAATTCTTTGCTTAACTTGCTGCCTTTTTTTTTTGATGTGTCCATATCATATAAGCATTACATGGTGGTGCGAAGATATGAAGTTTGTCTTTGCATGTTGAAAAATTTCACTTGTTCGCTATGCTCACTTGTGAAATATGTTTACCACTCGAAGATAAACTACATATCTTCACGCAACCATGCAATATTCTTAATCAATGTTCCATGTTATTTCATAGTTTTGATGACTTAAGTGTTGTTCAGTGTAGAAAATGGTCAAAATAAAGAAAAACTTGTGAATTTGAAGGTGTGTCCAAACTTTTGACTGGTCTGAGAAACACACACCGATCAGCCATAAAATTAAAAACACTGACAGGTAAATTACATTGATTGTTGTTACAATAGCACCTGTCAAGGGGTGGGATATATTAGACAAGAAGAGAACAGTCAGCTCAGTCCCACAGAAGAGATACTGCCGCACAAACTGCTTTAAAAGTAAATGCTGACACCTTTCTGTTTTAGCCAACATTTAACTTTTTCAGCAATTTGTGCTACAGTAGCTCTTCTGTGGGATTGGACCATATGGGCTAACCTTCGTGCCCCATGCAAATCTACATTATGGCTTTGGCCACCCATGACCCTGTCACTGGTTCACCGGTTGTCCTTCCTTGGATCACTTTTGGTAGGTACTGACCGCTGCATACCAGGAACACTCCACAAGATGTGCCATTTTGGAGATGCTCAGACCCAGTCATCTCGCTATCACAATTTGGCGCTTGTCAAAGTCACTCATCCATATGCTTGCCCATTTTTCCTGCTTCCAACACATCAACTTCGAGAACTGATTGTTCTCTAGCTGCCTAATCTATCCCACCCTTTGACAGGTGCCATTTTAACAACATAATCGGTGTAATTCACGTTACCTGTCAGTGTTTTTAATTTTATGGCTGATCTGTGTGTTTTTGTCTGTCTGTCTCTGTACCTAATGCACTGTGCTATCATGTATTTTTTAACTCAAAAAAAGCTATCTTCCCCTGACACCCAATAATAAGAATAATGGATAGGGTTATAGGTAATTTTTCATGTTTTCAGATTTTGAAAATATAACCCCAATTCCAAAAAAGTTGGGATGTTGTGTAAAATGCAACTAAAACCAGAATCCAATGATTTTCAAATCATGCAAGCCCTGTATTACATTGAAAATAGTACAAAAACAACATAAAGTGTTGAAACTAATATATTTTTTTTGTTTGTTTGTTCTTTTGAAAAGTCATTCAGTTAATTGGCGCAGAATTTGATGCTAGCAACACGTTTCAAAAAGTTGGGACAGGGACATGTTTATCATTGTGTTGCACCATCTCTTCTTTTAACAACTCTATTTGGGAATGGAGGAGACCAGTTGCTGTAGTTTTGAAAGTGAAATAATGTCCCATTCTTGCCAAATGTACAATTTTAGTTTCTCAACAGTTTGGGGTTTCCTTTGTCAGATTTTGTGCTTCATAATGCACCAAATGTTTTCAGCAGGTGACAGGTCTGGACTGCAGGCTGCCCAGTTTAGCACCTGGACTCTCTTCCTACAGAGTTGTACAGTTGTAGTATGTGCAGAATGCATTTTGGCATTGTCTTGCTGAAATAAGCAAGGCCTTCCCTGAAAAAAGATGTCGTCTGGATGGCAGCATGTTGCTCCAAAATGTGTATACATCATTCAGCATTAATGGTGCCTTCCCAGATGTGCAAGCTACCCATGTTGTGCACTAATGCCACCATACCATTACAGATGTTGGCTTTTGAACTGTGTGCTGATAACAGTCTGGATGGTTCCTCTCCTTTTTAGCCCAGAGGACACAGTGTCTATGATTTCCAAAAATAACTTCAAATTTCGATTCATCAGACCAAATGACAGTTTTACACTTCACCTCAGTCCATTTGTAAATGAGTTAGTGCCCAGAGAAAGCGGCGGTGTTTCTGGATATTGGTTATATATGGTTTTAACTTGCAAGTGTGGATGAACTGGATTCACAAATTGGTTTTTGGAAGTGTTCCTGAGCCCATGCAGTGATTTTCCACTACAGAATCGTGTCTGTTTTTAATGCAGTGTCACTAGAGGGCCTGAAGATCATGGGTATCCAGTGTTGGTTTTTGGCCTTGTCCCTTGTATACAGAAACTTCTCTGCAATCTTTTCAATATTATGTTCTGTCAATTATCTGATCCCCAAATTCTTTGCAATTTTTAGATTGAGGAACGATATTATTAAATTGTTGCACTATTTGTGCATGCAGTCTTTCATAGAGCGGTGTGCCTCTCCCCATCTTTACTTCTGAGAGACTCTGCCTCTCTGGAATGCTGTTTTTATACCCATTCATGTTGCTGACCTATAGCCAATTAGCCTTCTTAGTATTTTTACCATTACACAACTTTTCCAGTCTTTTGTTTTGCTGTCTCAACTTTTTTGAAATGTGTTGCTGGCATTAAATTCAAAATGAGTGCATATTTTTCAATAAACAATAAACGTTTCTCAGTTTCAATGCTTGATATGTTTTCTTTGTACTATTATCAATGAAATATCTGGTTGCCACAATTTGCAAATCATCGCATCCTATTTTTATTTACATTTTACAGTGTCCCAACCTTTTTGAAATTGGGGTTGTATATTTGATTTTAGAATCTAAAATAGGGGTGAATGTTAATGTGAGTGAGATAAATTCAGTAATTGGGATGCCTTTTATGACCTTTTAGGTCCTGTGTGATTTTTAATTCTGAAAGATTTCTTCGACTGGTCCTTTATAAAATTGTGTTTTGCAGGCCATGGAGAAGTTGAGAGATGGCGCCATGGCAGTGGATGCAGTGACTGCAGCTCTTGTAGAGCTAGAGGTGATGGTTCTGTGCCTTTTTGTCTCTCTCCTAAGCCTGTTTTTATGTGGTATATTCATCCTTATCCTCATTCCTCAAAGTTGTGTAAAAATAAGCACCAGTTTGAGTGCATGAAAGGACCTATATTAACAGATTTGCATTTCAAATGGCATAAAAATGAGCAGTTATTTCAACATAAATTATGAATCAGCCTCCTACCCACTAGTCCCCTTCTTTACATGTCCCATCCCAACTTACACTCTTATATATCTCATTTCTGTGACACATGCTGTAATTTATGGCGATGTTGCAATCGACAATGAAAGTAAAACTTTCAGTCAGCGAACTTGGTCGGAGAAAAGAAAGAGCTGTTTTTTTTTTTGTAAAGCTGCTAAAAAAGCCACAATCAACTCAGAAGTTGAATTGTGTTCCAACATCAACTCTTGGTACTCTTTCTATCCGGGTTTTTATTCATTTTAGATTTATGCTTTATGTTAAAGCTATTTATAAATGTAGGGAAGCCTGTATTTATGTTTTCATTCTGAATAAATAAGAAAATTCGTATTTCATATAAACCGAGGACTCAAAACACTGAAAAGCAGATTACAATAATCATATCTGCCTAAAACTCTGAATCCCAGGCAGCTTTATTTTGCTGAAGGACTAATGAGCTGATTAACATCCACATCAAATAAAGTAAATATTATACCAGTTTACTTGTGTATATATTTTGTGCTGGGCCTATATGAATATTGGTGATTTCTATGGCTAGAAAGCTTTTCGGTCAGGAGTCTGCATAGATGAATGATGGCTTCATGCTCAAAATGAAATCACTGGATACACTGCTCGTCAGTGAGCCGCAGTATACCCAGACGAGGTTGGACTACTCTTTGCTTCATTGAGCATGTCGAGCTCTTTTCTGTCTTTCCCACTCTCTCAGAAGCACAAGCAAATGCAGAGCAGGCATTTTGGTTTCGGATTGTTAAGGCATACCAGAAGGTTGGTCCTAGTGATGCTCTTAATTGATATTTCTGTTTTATTCTAATTGTACTAATCATTTACCAGACTTGCTCCCAACACCATGTGATGTAGAATGCCCCCCCATGTACGGTTGCACATTATTGTAGTTTAAAACAGATGAGACAAATTTAGGGATTTGTATTTATACATGTATAATAATCTTAAAAGTAGGCCTACCACTGACTCAAAAGGTAGTATGGTGTTTTGCAATGTTGTGATGCTTAAAAGAGAAGAAAACCCATTTTAAAAATAGTTATGAAGGTTGGTTGATGTAAACTAACGATTCATGTGAATAATTAAAAATAAGGAGCTCGCACAACTAAGATATCCATCTCTGAAAGTCCGTTTCTTTGCAGAATGGACAATTTCATGGATGCTGCCATTTGAAAATATTTTAACCAATCAGAAAAATCCCCCTGATCGTTTCCGGCAATGCTCCGACGTCATTTGGGTGCAAAACACGGACATGCCGCATAGTGAGTAAGACTTGAAGCTGCCCCTGGCTGGAGATTATTTAATTCCAAGTTTATATGAAAAAAAATTAAATTCCGTTTCTCTAACAAAAAACTGGAGGGGGAAAGATGATAATACTGATGTTGATAAACACTGAGGGAAGAGTGAACAGCTGATGTACTCCTATGTGACTGAATGGGGGAGGCAACTTTTCACATTTATATCCCTGATACAAGTAGTGCTGCCATGACAGCCTCATTCTGTGGACTGTAACCTTTCTAGACTACTTACAAATGATCTGCATACAATCTGACTTACCTAAATCTGTCCAAGAGGCAAGTGCGTGAGTTTTTACACGTTCCTAGCAGCATAAGCACTTGTTAGCATGCTCTCGACTCATTCATGAAAAACTTCAAGACATCACCAGGCTAGCCTACCATAATTACCATGGTAGACAGTCCAACCCCTGCGGCAACGCAGAAAGAGGGTAAACAAACACTGCTTTACTATACAGGATTCTTGCGAACATTACCTGAGGATGCAACAATGGCAGAAGTGGAAAAAACTAGCCTGCATCAATCCCCAAAGTACAAAAAGGTAAGGAGGTCATGGATAAATGCCATTTGCCGCACAGGGGCGGACCTCTCATGGGCTGACGAGAATGGTCCTTTGGGTGCAAAAACGGCACATTCGCAGCTCGTATGCTCAGAACATTTAGAAGAAAATTGTTTCACTCAAACAACTCTGATACACCAGCATTAGGAATACTGTACAAATCAGCACTGAATCCAGATGCGGTTCCCATAATCTTCGGCCAAAAAGCGGACAAGACAAGTGAGAACATGATCAGTAGTCTGCAAAAGAGAAGTTCAGAGGGTAAGAGAACACTTTTTATGGCTTCTCTAAGTCTTTATTAAGCGTGATTTGTTATTTTGAGTTCGTTTGGGCATAAACGTAATAATTGCTGATGCAGCTAAGCGGCTTGATGTTTGTTGGGTGTCTTGCTTTGATTTAGTGTGGTCAAAAAAGCCTCAGGAATGACTAAAACAACTCTATAAATATTGTTCACTTGTGCGTAACCAATTGATATGGTAATGCTTGTTTATCACGATCATCACTAATTCGTATCATTGTCTGAAGTACTCGAGGAAATCAGTGAAGTGTCGCTGGCGCTGTGGTCCATTTTGCCGAATACGGCCGTGTATTGTAAGGGATGTCACACTTTATGGAAACCATTCAGAGTTCTTTAAGGTATCCAGGAATTTGTTTGTGGAATAGTCGACCTCGATCACTGCAATCTACAACCCCAATTCCAAAAAGTTGGGACAAAGTACAAATTGTAAATAAAAACGGAAAGCAATGATGTGGAAGTTTCAAAGTTCCATATTTTATTCAGAATAGAACATAGATGACATATCAAATGTTTAAACTGAGAAAATGTATCATTTAAAGAGAA
>JANZLB010000022.1:24348381-24358823 GCA_026167865.1 Notarius quadriscutis
CGAATCTGGCTCCAGACTCCCTTGGGATTTTTCCAGACGCATTTTGTTATTTTATTTTTTTCTGCTGTAGACAGATGACCTTGTGCAAAATTACCCTTCTGGATAAGTGTGTAAAAGGAAATTCTTTCATATTAAAAAAAAAATAAAGAATTTGGTCCAGGATATACACTTTAAACTGCATGCCTTGTGAATGTTTTGTTCAACAGTGATGGCATATCAGGGAAGCCATTTAAGGAGTGAGCTCCAGAAGTCCATTTTGCTATAATGGGTTATATAAATATAAAGCGTTCATATTCAGTTAGGTTGAGATTTTGCTGATTTTTAGGTTGAACCTGCAGGTTGTGGACCTAGTAGTAGTGCACCAAGATTTATAAACTAAGTGGGACCAGATGTTTTTGATCCTGCATTATAAAGAGCAAATATTTTGGAGAGGGAAATGTCCCAATATCAAATACTGATATTTGTTTTTAATATTTCAGAATTTAGTTTGTCAGCCTACAAAAGGAATAAACGAAAGATGGAGATGGCAGAGAAGATGGAACCAGAGCATAACTCTTTTAAGAGACGGCGACAATCAAGTGGAACTGTGAGTTAACTAATTTAAGCTAATTTTATCGTTAGCTTGATATACCAATCTCCTGCAGTAGTTTCATTCTTGATGGTAGTCCAAACTACCAGTTGAAGATTTTTTTTGGGGGGGGGCACATCATCTTTTTCCAGTCTTCAGTTGTCTAGTTTTGGTTAGTCTGTGCCTATGATAACCTCAGATTCTTATTTTTGGTTGACAGGAGTAGAATCTGTTAGTCTTCTGCTGTTTTAGCCCATCCATCTCAAGGTTTGATGTGTTGTGCATTCCGAGATGCTTTTTTGCTCACCATGGTTGTGAAGAATGCTTCTTTGATTTAATATCGACTTCCTGTCAGTTCAGACCAGTGGTGGGTTTCCCAAAAGCATCATAGCACAAAGATCATCATTAAATGGTAGAGCGAGCATCACAATGAACACTCTCCTAGTTAAGATGCTCTTAGCATTAAGAGGTTTTTGGGAAACCCAGCCCAGTCTGGTCATTCTCGTCCAATCTCCCTCATCACCAAGGTGTTTCAGCCTGCAGACCCTCTGCCCACAGAATGTTTATTTTTCACACCATTCTATGTAAACACTAGTGAAATTCCCAGGAGATCAGCAGTATCTGAAACACTCAGACCAGCCCATCTGGAACCAGCTACCATTCCATGGTTAAAATCAGAGAACACTTTTTTCCCCCATTCTGATGTTTAATGTGAACATTAACTGAAGCTCTTGATTTGCTTGATTTTATGCTGCTGTCACATGATTGGCAGCTTGGATAACTGCATAAATGAGCAGATGTACAGGTGTTCCTATTAAAGTGGATGGTAAGTGTATGCAGCCAGTTGCAGTTTTACTTGATAGTGATATTGCAGTTAATACAGCATAATTAGGTGTTACCAATGTGTTTGCTTATTAAACCAAACTGCACTTGAAATAAGTAAAAAAAAAAGTCTGTTATATTGCTGCATTTGTAAGATGAGTTAAAAATGACTGAACATGGTCGGTAATGAATGATTAGTTTGAGACAAACAGTTTTTACAAACTCAGGTCAGGAAGCATGTGCTTGTTAGCTTGTAAGTAGTTCAATTATGTTTTTGTAGATAACATTACATTATACATCTTGCTTTCAGTTCACACTGAAGTAATCTCAAAAAGTCTTGGCTCCAGGCTTTGAAAACTAAGTGCCTACCCCAAAATTTTGAGTCAATTCCATGCACTGGAAATGGTTCACTTTGCTGAAAGGCTGCAAGCAAAATCAATATAAACACCTCTCACCAGAGAGGCCCAGGTGGCACATTTCAGCATCCCACCAGCCTTAGCAGAGGATTACCTGCTCCTGAAAGAGCAGATCCTGGGGTGCTGTGGGTTTTCCATCTGCCAGACTGCAATAGAGTTCTATCGCTGGGTGTTTCAGGCTGAGGTTAAACCTCGCAGCCAACTGGATGCTTTGCTGAGGACCAACAAGCTTTGGCTGCAGCCCAAGCACTCAGCCATGCAAGTCATAGGGCAGGTCACCTGGGCATTTCTTCTGGGCATTGCCTCCAGCAGAGTGCATGGCTGTCGGCATGAGGGCACCCAAACCCCCCTCTGAGCTAGTGGAGGCCTTCAAGTGTGCCCTGGTGATGCTGGACTTCAGCATGCAGGAGAAGCCAGCCCCCATCAGGTCCATGTGCTCCCTTTCTTGGGCAAATGTGGAGTCTTGATGGCACCCTCAGCAAACCACTCACCCTCCCTCTCCTGCCAGTGAGCCCATGCCAACTGCACCTGAACCACCTTCACCGTGGCTCACTGGCTGCATCATCCACTCACCCACCAGCCTTCATGTTCCAAGTGCCCTTGTGCAGATTGAGGGGTGGCCAGTGCAAGCCCTCCTGGACTCGGGCAGTACCATCGCAGGGGCAGCCGGCTCTTACTTCCTGGTCTGCCAGGACCTCCTATACCAGCAAGGCCAAGGCGTGGACCTCCTGGTGGTCCCCCACTCCAAGGTGGATTTCATAATGCACCTGGCCCACTCCCACCCCTTGGGCAGCCACCTGGCAAGCCAGAGCACCCTTGAGAAAATCAAGGACCAGTTCCTCTGGCCAGGGATGAAGGCAGAGATCAAAAACTTGTACCAGAATGGTCCCTAATGTCTGTGCACTGCCCCCAAAGACCTAATCCTGCTCCACTCGTACCTCTCCTGATCATCGGCGTTCCCTTCGAGAGAGTGGGCATGGATTGGGTGGGTCCCTTTCCAAGTCTACCTGGGGCCATGAACATGTCCTGGTCATCATGGACTATGCAACCCGATACCCTGAGGCAGTGCCACTGTGGAAGGCCACTTCCAAGAACATTGCCCAGGAACTGGTTCTGCTATTTTCCCACATGGCTGATCTGCACCATCTTAAATCCATCCTAAGTGAGCTGAGGAAGGCTGGGCTCACTGCCAACCCCTGGAAGTGCCATCTGAGGCTGGCCAAAGCGCAGTACCTGGGCTACTGCATTGGCCTGCATCTGCTGAAGCCAGAGGAGAAGCAGGTGGAGGCTGTGCAGAAGTATCCCTGACCCATCACCAAGTGTCAGGCATATGCGTTCTTGGGGCTGACTGGGTGTTATCCCAGATTTATGCTTAACTTCTCTCTAGCCTCTCCTCTTTCAGACCTCACAAAAAAGGGCTAACTGGATAAGGTGCAATGGACCAACCAATCAGCTGCAAGCTACTCCCAGCCAAAAAGAACCATGCTGCTGTAGAAAGAGAATCCCTGGCCATCAAGTGGGTAGCTAACTGAGTTAAGGTATTATCTATCTGGTCATCACTTCCAACTGGTCACCGACCATGCCCCACTGTAGTAGATGGCGGCCACTAAAAATATCAACACTCCTGTTACTTGTTGGTTCTTGCCTCTTCTGGAGTTCTCTTTTCAGGTCCAGCACAGTGCCAGGACCCAGCACAGAAACACTTATGGTTGTCTATGTTCCTTCTGCTGCAGCTGTGAGTGCCACACTGGTGGAGAATTTTGGCACAAACACAGTATCTCTTTTTCCCCCCCATGGAACCCCTTCTGCAGCACCACCTGGAGACCAGCCTCCAGTAACAGCAGGTGACCCAAGATTTTATTGGAGGTCTTAAGTTGCCACCTAGTAGCTGCTGCAGCAACGAGCAGACTTCATGGTGTGGTTCAGGACTTTTATAGTGTGGTTCGATTCTCCTGCCATCAATACAAGATCTTGGCAAAAAATGAATGCAACTCTGGACAGAAATAAATGTTGTGATGTTGCATAAGGTTGTTGAAAGAATGTTACAGTGAATGCATGCCATAATCAAAGCAAAAGACAATCCAGTGAAAGATTAGTGTGTGACTTTTTTTGGCCAGGCAGTATAGAATATACTCTGTCTTTTGCAGTGTCCCATACTTGGCAACCATAACGCTTTCAGTACTGTCAGTAGTACAAGCACCCATAATTCAAAATCGGACTACTGAATCCAGTCTATCCATACTGATACTGATTTATCCAATCAGTCTTCACCTGTAAACGAACAGCCTTAAAGGGTACCGGTACAGCATTTAAACATGATTGATATTGATAGTACAAGCCCTAATTGTATTAATGCACACAGGTGCAGCCACCTGATTAGCTGTCATAACATTTAAAAGTCCAAAAGCACTTGAAATTTTATTGAACATGGGCAACCAATATGGTGCCCAGGATGTGACATCAATTCATTGATAGCCAGGTACCAGAAGTTAAGTGTAGCTGATGTAAACATACTTGTTAGCCTGGATTTAGTCAGATGAAAGAGTTACCTTCAAATCAGTATGGGCAGTGGAGAAACCAAATATCTGTATGAACCTCAGAAAAAGGACCATCTGCATCTGGTAAATGATTTTGGCAGCGAATCATGAGATGAAATTGATGATCAGTGATGAAATTGGAGGTACTTTGCAAGTGCAAAGTCGGGAAGGCAAGTCAAAGGATTTGACAGCCATCTGGTGCCGATGTCCACAGTGTGCCAAGTGGAAAACTGACACTAAATGTGTTTGTTGTAAAGAGCATGAACTTGCATGCAATATAATACAGGCACAGTCATTGAAAAGCATTGCATTTAGTTTGTTTCATAGGTTGTTGTGATATGGCTGAAGGGCTTTGAAATATTCCACAGCTGGAAAAAGAACTGGTGTCTCAGTTCCATGACATGAATGCTTTGTTGTTTCCTCATTGAAAAAAATACTCACAGCATCTGTCATATCTTGCCGACTAATTGTTAGATTTCTCACTATTTTCTCCTTATCTTCTTGGGAAATATGCAAGTAGGCACAAAACTTGTTTTAGAAGTGTTATTGTTTGTTTTTCTTTAACTGAAACTTCAATATACTTTCAGGTGTTATCTGTTCTTAGTATCTAGGCCTAACTCCATGGTACATTCTTTAAAACCCTCTGGGCCTGTGATCCAAGGTCAATGTACAGATAAAGCTGTCCAACTTAATAACCCATAGCAATCATATTACATTATCTTAACATGTACCCTAAATATGAGACTACTGGGGCCTTGCCAAGGTATCATCAGTTGGCTTAGACGCTAAGGCATTTCAAATGTGGATGGAAAAGTAACCATAGAGTCCAGTTCTATTTAAAGTTCTAGTCAGATCTATCAAATTCTAGGCATTTACATTTGTCATTTAGTTTAAAAAAAAAAAATTGGCTGATGCTGAATGAGTAAAGGAATTTGGCCTTTGTTTCACCTCACATTTATACCCCAAACATAAAGTTGAACAAGAAGTCATAAGACTTCCTAAAGTTTCAATGTAGGGTTAAAATAAAAAGTAAATAAGCTTATTCAGGTACATTATATTCATAAGCATTCCAAGAACCCTGGGGTTGTCAATAATTGTGACATGTGCTTTGTTATGCTTCCAACCTATTTCAAAACCATCATTTCTCTCTAAAATTTTGGGAAAAAGTTGTCTCTTTCCAGTTTGTCTCATTTCTGAAGACATCATATTTGTGAAGTCTTTCAGTCATGTTTTAGGGTATTTCACAGCATTGAATCTGCCCTTTTGAAGGTAACAAATGATTTGCTGATTGTGGTAATTGTGCCATTTTAATTTTGTAACAGCGCAGCCTTCAATTCTGGAGACCATAGTGTGATTGCATGTTTTAAATGTTGTGGTGTTCAAGTTGCAGCATTAAATTATGGTCTATTCTGGGTCCTGTGTTGTGCCCCCCCTTTCTTTCTCTCTCTCTATATTTGATCCCTTTGGGAGATATCATTCAGGAGCATAACATTTGGTTTTCATTGTTATGCGAATGGTACACAGATATGTTTGTCCTTGCAACCGAATGATCCAGACTCCTTACATAGGCTTCATGACAACTTAAAGAATATCAAAAGTTGGATGTTTAAAAACTTCCTTCCATTCATCCATTTTCTTCCGCTTATCTGAAGTCAGGTCGCGGTGACAGCAGGCTAAGCAGGGTATTCCATGTGTTCCTCTCCCCAGCAACACTTTCCAGTTCCTCCTAGGGGGGATTCCAAGGCACTCCCAGGCCAGATGAGATGCATAATATCTCCAGAGTGTTCTGGGTCTACCCCAAGGTTTCTTCCCAGTTGAACATGCCTGGAAAACCTGCAAAGGAAGGCACCCAGAAGGCATCCTCATCAGATGCTCAAACCACCTCAGCTGACTCCTTTCAACATGGAGCAGCGGGTTTACTCCGAGATCCCTCCAGATGTCTGAGCTCCTCACCCTATCTCTGAGGGTGAGCCCAGCCACCCTCCAGAAAAAGCTTATTTTAGCTGCCTGTATCTGCGATCTCATCCTTTCGGTCACTACCCAAAGCTCATGACCATAGGTGAGGGTTGAAATGTAGATTGATTGGTAAATCAAAAGCTTTGCCTTCCGGCTCAGCTACCTCTTCACCACGACAGACTGGTACAATGCCTGCATTACTGCTGATGCCGCCCCAGTCCACCTGTCCATCTCACACTCCATTTTGCCATCACTCGTGAAGAAGACCCCAAGATACTTGAACTCCTTCACTTGGGGCAGCAACTCACTCCCAACCTGGAGGGACACTTCACCATTTTCCAGCAGAGAACAATGGCCTCAAATTGGAGGTGCTGACTCTCATCCCAGCTACTTCACTCTTGGCTGCAAACCGTTCAAGTGCTTGCTGAAGGTCACGCTCTGAAGAAGCCAACAGAACCACGTCATCTGCAAAAAGCAGAGATGCCAGTTCTGAGGTTCCCAAACCAGACACCCTCCTCACACCGGCTGCACCTTGAGATCCCATGCATGGACATCACAAACAGGATCGGTGATAAGGGGCAGCCTTGGTGGAGTCTAGCACCCACTGGAATTGTGTTCGACTTTGTGCTGAAAATTCGGACACAACTCTTACTTTGGTTGTACAAGGACCAGATAGCTTGTAGCAATGGTCCCAATACCCCATACTCCCGCAGTGCCCCCCTACAAGAGTCCCTGGGGGATACAGTCGTAAGCCTTTTCCAAATCTGCAAAGCACATGTAGACTGGCTGGTCATACTACTATGAACCACCACCACGACCACCCTGCTAGGGAAAGAGCTGGTCCACCATTCCACAGCCAGGATGGAATCTGCATTGCTCCTCCTGAATCTGAGGTTTGACAATTGGTCAGAGCATCCTTTCCAGAACCCTGGAATAAACTTTCCTGGGGAGGCTGAGCAATGTGATACCCTTATAATTGGAGCACACTCTCCAGTCCCCCTTTTTGAAAAGAGAAACCACCACCCTGGTCTGCCACTCCACAGGCATTGTACCCAACCTCCACGCAACATTGAAGAGGCATGTCAGCCAAGACAGCCCAACAATGTCCAGAGCCTTCAGCATCTCAAGGTGAATCTCATTAACCCCTGGCGCCTTGCCACCAAGGAGCTTCTTGACTGCGTCAGTGACCTCTGCCAGAGATGTGGGTGAAGTTTCCCCTGAGTCCTTAGACGCCACCTCCTCCATGGAGGACATGTAGGATGGGTTCAGGAGTTCCTTAAAGTGCTCCTGCCATCGCCTGACAATATCCCCAGTTCGGGTCAGCAGCTTTGCTCACCAGCTGCGTACATCCTGAGGCAAGCTCTGCTTCCCTTTCTTGAATCTCCGAACAGTTTGCTAGAACTTCCTTGAGGCTAACCAAAAGGCCTTCTCCATGGCCTCCCCGAACTCCTCCCACACCCAGGTTTTTGCTTCAGCAACTGTTGAAGCTGCAGCCCTTCTGGCCTCCTGGTACCTGCCTGCTGCCTCAAGGGACCCCTGGGCCAACCAACCCTGAAAGGCCTCTTTCTTCAGCTTGATGGCTTCCTTCACTGTCTGTGTCTACTAGTGGGTTCTTAGATTACCACCACGACAGGCACCGACGACCTTTTGGCCACAGCTCTTACCAGCCGCCTCTACTTTGGAGGCTTTGAACACGGTCCATTTGGATTCCATGTCCTGAACCGCCCCCGGGATGCATAAAAAGCTCTTCCGGAGGTGGGAATTGAAGACCTCATGAACAGAGGACTCTGCCAGACATTCCCAGTTCACCCTCGCTACACGCTTGAGTTTACCAGATCTGTCCGGCAGCCTCCCCCGCCATCTGAGCCAACTCGCCACCAGGTGGTGATCAGTTGACAGCTCTGCGCCTCTCTTTACCCGAGCGTCCAAGACATATGGCCATATATATGATACGACCACAAAGCCGATCATTGATCCAAAAACCATCATCTTTGAGCACAGTTTGTCATTACATCAACAAATGCAAGTTCAAACCATATGTAAACAGTATCCTGAAACGCTGCTGCCTTTTCTGGGCCCGAGCTCAGTTGCGATGGACTAAGGCAAATTGAAAAACCGTCCTATGATCTGACAATTCGAAATGTGAAATTCTTTTGAGTGTCATTGGCGCTGTTTCCTCTGGAAATCGAGGAGAGGGATCATCCAGCTTATCAGCGCACAGTTCAAAAGCCAGCAACTGTGATGGTATGGGGCTTCATTAGTATTCATGGCCTAGGTAGCTTGCACATCTGGGAAGGCACCATTAATGCTGAATGATGTATGCAGGTTTTGAAGCAACACTGTGCCATCCAGGCAACATCTTTGTCAGAGAAGGATTTGTTTATTTCAGCAAGATAATGCCAAGCCGCATGCTACATATATTACAACTGCACAGTTTTGTAGTAAGTGTTTGGGTGCTAAACTGATCTGCCTGCAGTCCAGACTTGTCTCTCATTGAAAACATTTTGTGCATTATGATATACAAGATACAACAAAAGAGACCCTGAACTGTTGAGCAGCTGAAATCCATTATCAGGCAAGAATGGAACATCATATCGCTTTCAGAATTGCAGCACCTGGTCTCTTTAGTTCTCAAACGTTTACAGAGTGTTGTTAAAAGAAGAGGTGATGCAACACAGTGGTAAACATGCCTTTGTCCCTATGTTTTTGAAGCTTGTTGCCAGCATTAAATTCAAAATGAGCATAGATTAAAAATAAATAAATAGATAAAATTTCTCAGTTTCAACATTTGCTGTGTTGTCTTTGTATTATTTTCAGTGAAATATAGGGTTTCCATGAATTGCAAATCATCACATTGTTTTTATTTGCAGTTTACACAGTGCTCCAACTTTTTTTTTTTTGAAACAGTGTTGTGTTGTATTTTACCCTTTAAATCTATACTTAAACCTCATCTGTTTTCATTAGCATTCGATGTGACTTGAATGTATTCAAGAGCAGATTGTGTTTTATTGTTATTTAATGATCTATGTAAAAGCACTTTGGTCAGTAAAGGCTGTTTTTAAAGTGCTATATAAATCAAGTTGACTTATTTTACAATCTTCTGTGCATGAAACTGCATCTGTTTGGTAATTTGGTGCATAGAACAGTAATTAGGATTTCTTTCAGCAGGTGAATGAAATGGTGGATTTAGAGGAGCCTGCCTCCCTGGACACAGTTGGCGCTGTTGTTGTGGATCAGCAAGGGAATGTTGCAGCCGCTGTCTCTAGTGGAGGTTTAGCTATGAAACACCCAGGGCGAGTAGGCCAGGTAAGAATCATTGTTCCTTCTGAGGTGTTATTAACTGTAGTGTGCTGCAGTCTGTGAGTCCTCCACATGTAAAACTGCTGAATACTAGTTTTATTTTCTTGGAATAATTTTTCTCTTGTCTTTATGTGAAGGCTGTACTGCAGTAGTAACAGATGTCTTTTTGTATCTTACTCTCTTTTTCTAAGGCTGCTCAGTATGGGTGTGGCTGTTGGGCTGAAAATGCTCATGATGCTCGACCTTATTCTACAGCCGTGAGTACCTCAGGTATGAACACGACTTTGTGGTGAAGTAAGATATTTTGGCCTATTCTGAGACTTAAGATGGCAAGAAAATACAGCTTTATGTATAAATTTTAGTTCAGTCATCCAGCTTTTAAGTAAGTTAGAAAGAGCACAGAGTAAGTATACATATATTAACTAAAGGTTATAATCTGTTGCTGAATCTTCTTGTTGATTGTCACAGGATGTGGAGAGCATCTGATGCGCACCATGTTAGCTAGAGAGTGCTCCACAGCTATGCAGGCTGACAACGCTCATCAGGCTCTCCTGGAAGCTATGCAAAACAAGTTTATTGGTGAGGACATTTGACCTTATCATCCACGTGACGCTCTATGTGAATGCCGGTCTCGACAGCTGAATTCTTGAAAACGTCCAAAAATGTGATAACTTGCTTGTGATTGGGATACATGCAATGTTAGGAACACATTTTAGTTTCGGACCTGTAGTAACATCCCCACACACACCTCTCTCTCTCTCTCTGTCTCTCTCTCTCTCTCTCTCCCCTCCCCCTTGGAGCACTTCGTGAGGAACACTATACTAATATTGGGTAGGACCTCCC
>JANZLB010000022.1:24478144-24488663 GCA_026167865.1 Notarius quadriscutis
AAATTTAATGGATTGTTACTTGTGCCCAGTCACACCTCTGGAAAAAATTTCAGAGCAATCCATTCATAACTTTTTCCATAATGTTGCTAACAGACAAACCAACAAACAAAACATAACCTCCTTGGTGGAGGTAACAAACAAACAAACACTACCAAAAACATAACCTCCTTGGCGAAGGTAACAACAACAACAACAACAACAACAACTTCACATTGTGTTCCCTGGGTATTTAAAATGTCTCCAAACATTATAAAAGTGCAAAAGTAATTCAAACCATGTGTCCCTGACATTCAAATGCACACAAAAAAGAAAATCCAGCCAAAATAAATAGAATACAGGACACACGCGCACACGTTCGAAATTAAAAAGAGAGAGATTCCTTTCTCCTCTATACTATATCTCATGGCCCTTTTCCATTGCGTGGTATCAACCAAAGTCGAGTCGAGTTGAGTATGGCATGGACCAAAGTATGGTACTCAACCAAAGTTTGGTTTCCACTACAGCTGGTCGTCATAGCAACATCGCATAAAACTGCACTGATGTCATCTTCAATGCAACACACACACAGGAACATTATTATTAATACTACGACTCATGCATGTGTGTGTATGTGTGTGCGCGCGCGCGTGTGTGCATGAGAAACTGTTATGTCAAGCTGAAGTTGCCACAGTTCGGCACGTTTCTAATGCATTTTGTTAAACAGCATTAAAAAGCTGCGTCTGAACTGTCAAGATCAAGTGAGAATTATCTCCAGATGCAGGGCATGACAGTTTAACACAACACTGATGGAACAGTCCGTGTGTGTGTGTGTGTAGTGAGACAAACAGCAAGTCTCTCCCCAGGAGCCCTCACTGGCATGTGGCCTTTGATCCCCTGAAGTGCACCAAGACCCTCAGCAACTTTGGGAAAAGTGGATTTGTAGGAATGGAGTGCAGAAAAATTACTTTCTGATGTAAAGGTCATGCTGTGGGTTCCCCGGTTTGATTACTCTGCACAGGTGACGACTGTGTGGGTTTGTGCTCACACACACACGGTGATAAACTGAACCCAATATATAAACCTTCAGCACATGTTTCAGGATCTTTCCTCTTGTTCTCACTTTCCTCTTCACCAGAGCCACAGGATAATTGTCGGACTATGACACGTAACCTCCCCGTCTCATTCATGCCCTGTTGATGAGAGAGGAGGTAAAAGGATAATGGCCAGACTGGTTCCAGATGACAGCAAAGCTACAGTGACTCAAATGACCACTTTTTACATCTGTGGTGAGCAGAAAAGCATCTCTGAGGCTACACAGGCTCACCAAAACTGGACAACTGAAGGTCGGAAAAAGATTGCGTATTTTTTCAATCTTCAAATGTCCTTTTTCAGAGTTAGAACAAATGTCCAATAGTTTCAGTAAAAGAACAAATGTCTTATTGGAGGAAAAGTATGGAATAAATTGGATATCTCAGGGTACACAAACTTTTGCACCCAACTGCATATCTGTTCCCCTCTTTGCTTCACCACCAATTCTACCCATTCTTCCCCCCCCCCCCCCATTCTCTTACAGGCTTCTTCTCTGTCCTTTCTCTCAATTCCTCACCTCTTCTTATACTCCTTCTCTCGTACATTCTTTTCCTCACACACATTTATTGTCCATGTGAAGTGTGTACTGTAGTCCAGATGTAGTGGCTCCGTTTGCTCCGTTAATAAGAACCCGAGAATCGGAATGTCTTTCATCCCAGCTTTATGAGCCAAGTTCCTTATTCTGCCGTCTCTCCGGCATTTCCTGGAGATTTATAAGTATGCCACACACACACACACACACACACACACACACACACACACACACCCCAAACAATACTTGCGTCTTACGAACCATTAAATCACACACTATGTATACAAGTAGATATATCATCTTAGTTCATAATATTTGAAAAACATTACACAGACGTATTAATTTATATGCACAAGTATGATAATTGCAGTTCAGTTTTGAACTGCAGAGGTGGAAGATCTGGTTGGAAAAATACTGGAACACGGATGAATTTGGAAACCAGTTTGGAAAACGAGACGTTTCTCCAGCTAGAAGGTGGGCGTTTCTATGAACAGCAAGGTGCTGTTCAAGAAAAGGCACATTGGCAAAAGTTATAAACAAGGAACGAAATGAAGGAATAGTGAACAACGGTGAGGACGATGGATGGATGGGTAAAGAATAGTGAGCAGGCAATAGAGAAGACAAAAGCTGAACTGTGGATAGAGAAATAGTGAGCCAGCTATGTGGTGGACAAAGGATACATGGATAGATGGATGGAGGAACAGTGAGCTGGCAAGAAGAAGGATAGATGGCAAGATGATAAGCAGGACAGAGGAAGAATTAGTAAGTAAGTAGGCCTGTGGGGAAAGATGGATGGCCAAAACAAGCCAGTAGAGGATGGATGGATGGATGGATGGATGGATGACAGAGAAGAAATAGATAAAAGGTGTCATGAGCAGGCTGGTAAAGAAAATTGAATGGAGGCAAAATGAACAGATCATGTAGATGATCAATGGATGAAGAAAGGGATAATGACCAGATTGGTAAAGGTATGTAAAGTTATGTAAAAGCATGTACAGGAAGACAAATGGAGGGATAGAGCAGAGTTCCATAGATGCAGATGAATGGATGGAGGGATATGGAGCAGGCCAATAAAAGAGGAAGACAAAGACAGAGTGGAAGAGGAGGGAGAAACAATGAGCAGGTATGAAGAAGACAGAGAAAAAAAAGCAAGCTGGTAAAGGAATAAGAATGGAGGGATAGAGAACAGGAAGAAAGAAAGAAGGATAATGGGATGGAGGAATGATAAGCAGGCCATGTAGATGAGGGAGGGTGGATGGATGGACAGATGGATGGGCAATTAGTGAGCAGGTCACGTAGAAGATAAAGGATGGATAAAGGGAAGGACAGTGGTCAACCTGGTAAAGGAGAGGAAGTAAAAAGCATAGTGAGTATGTACAGGAGGACAAATGAATGGATGGTGAGGAGGGCAGTAGACAGGGATGGATGGATAAAGAGAGAGTAGGTCCATAAAGCAGGATGATGGAGAGATGGTGAGTAGGCTATAAACGAGGAAGGATGGATAGCGAGCTGGCAATTAGAGGATGTCTCTCGAGAGTGGACTATGGGACAAACGGAAGGATCGTGAGCAGCAGGAAAAGGGCGTAGAACAATGATGGATGGAGAAGTAATCGGGAGGGAGAGTGAACAAGCCAGTTGAGAAGAGATAATAAGCAGGTGGAGGAGGACAGAATTTCAAGGCTAGGTAAAGTTGCTCGTTATTCCTTAAAAAAAAAAAAAAAGTCACCTCACGAAGACTCCTGCTCATCATTCGACAAAACATGCACGCTGGATTTTTCTCCAGCGAGTTTTTCTGCAGGCTAAATGAAGTGATTAAAGGTTAAATGGGTTAAATATTGTTCTAATGGCTAGCTGCAGCCCTTCACAACTCAATGACCCAATTTCATTTCACTTCAAGCATGGCTGAGTAACACTGTATTAGCCTGCACAACAACTCCATTACACACTAGACTGGGCAAATTCAGCATTTCAGAACTGATAATAGCCGAACGTGTTCAACATGCCACATCGGCAACCACCTAAAAAGCTTACCAACTTTAACTGAGGAAAGTAGGTGCATACTTTACAGAGTAAAAAAGAAGGTTTGGATCAATAGGACATCCTTTGCTAAGTAGTAAATAGAATGTAATGAGAAGAAGCAGCTTGCGTCTGTTGTTAATTCTTACCGTGGATCATTCTGATGTTCTGCATTGCAGGAGGCAGCAATTAATTCAAATCCAATTAACCTTATTAAATTATGCAAAGCTTTTTCATTTTTTTTGTCCAGTCATGCATTCAACAATGCATTGAGAAATTACTCTACTCTTTGAAGTCATCTTTTGCATAATGAAGCTTCATGAATAAAAACTTGCATGGAGACGGCTTGATAGAAGCTTTTATGCAAATATATGCCGTCTCTGCCATGTGAGAGTTGAGTAAGGAGAATTGTATTAATGCACTCCATCTCAAAGTGAATATTGCTTGAATAAATTGAGTTGGATTTGAAAAGTTCTCTTCTTTTACATCTCCATGTAGTCCAGGATCCACTCATTATCTTGGACATGCACTGTAGGGAAGCATATCCTGAAAAGACTTTTAGGCCTATACCTTGAGCTTGATTGTGCACATTTACTTTTATTACTTTGTATACGGGCAGCACGGTGGTGTAGTGGTTAGCACTGTCGCCTCACAGCACGAAGGTTCTGGGTTCGAGTTCAGTGGTCGATGGGGGCCTTTCTGTGTGGAGTTTGCATGTTCTCCCTGTGAGTTTCCTCCACAGTCCGAAGACATGCAGGTTAGGCTAACTGGTGGCTCTAAATTGACCATAGGTGCGAATGAGAGTGTGAATAGTTGTTTGTCTCTATGTGTCAGCCCTGCAATGATCTGGCGACTTGTCAAGGGTGTACCCTGCCTCTCGCCCATAGTCAGCTGGGATAGGCTCCAGCTTGCCCACAACCCTGCACAGGATAAGCGGTTATGGACAATGGATGGATGGATATTTTAGTGACTATTCAAATATTTTAAAATCATGACCCATCCCTAGGTGTTGTGAGAGATTTATGTTAATGTGTGTTCTGTGTTGCAGAGAACTGATCCACACAGAGCTGTGTGTGTGTGTGTGTGTGCATGCGTGTGCACTTGCTGGATAAGCTATCGCCTGTCTCTTCAATTCCCCTCAAACAAGTTACACATCTCATCAATCTTTTTTTCTTAACATAAATCTTTTGAAACCACTACCAAAATCACAACACAGTTTCATGTCTAACAACCTAATATGATACCCTGCTTGTGGCTGGAGTTCTCATCACATTACTCCTCTGGTGGATGGCCCCATATGGACAGTCTAAGGATATACTTCGAAGATGGTTCTGGTTTCATAGTTCTACTTTGTGACTATATAGGACACACTTATAGAAACGAGTTATTTAAAATCATGCGATTTGTTATCACCCAAATTAAGATAGGTTCCCTTTTGAGTCTGGTTCCTCTCAAGGTTTCTTTCTCATGTTGTCTCCGGGGGTTTTTCCTTGCCACTGTTGCCTCAGGCTTGCTCATTAGGGATAAATAAATTTATTAGGGATAAATGTATTAGTTCACATGTTTAAAGGTGCTGATTGCAAAGTTGAATTCTGGGCAAAATGTTCTATTTGTATTGCTGTTGGAGTTTTGAGATGTTTCGCTGTTGCAGACATTGTGTATCTTATGTCTAAATGTTTTGCCGAGATAAACTGCATCCTGCATTTTACAATTCCAGAGATTGCCAAAGCAAGTGAGCAACAATATCACATGACCACTGTGGGGCGTGTTTAATGTGGGCGTGTCAGTGTGTGTAGGCACTTATCGATACAGTTGCAGGGGAGATCAGGTGCATAGTAAACTGGCAACCAAATCCAAGACATAAGGTGAGAATCAGAGTCAGGTTTGTGCCAAAGGTCAGTCAATGTGCAAACAGAGTGTTGGAGGTAAACAACTGTCTCAGAGTCTGAAAGTAAAAATAAATAGGGTCAAGATCACTAAAGTCAGACAGAATAATAAATGGCTTGGTATGATCAGGTACAGGGACACAGAACAGTACTTCACGTCATGTGTTTGTGACTTCAGTCATTAAATAGGGTGTGCTGACTACTGGGGATATGGAACAGGTGTGTCCTCAATCAGAACTTGGGAGAGGGAGGGCGCTGTGGCACTTGGGAGTTGTAGTCCGTGGCGGCTGTGTTTGAAGGCTGCCATGAACTTGCGTTATCAGTGACAGACCCCTCCCTGAGGCGCTCATTCTGGGAGCGCTTTCTTCTTAGGATGTCCCCGCTTTCTGGGTGCTGGCTTTTCGGGATGCTGAGCATGAAATTCTTGTGTCAGCAGTGGGTTTAGAATGTCCCTGGTGGGTACCCAACTGCACTCCTCCAGACCATACCCCTCCCAATCCATCAAATATTCTAGGTTCCCTTGCCTGTGATGGGAACTGAGTATTTTATGTACTTGGTACACTGGTCCTCCTTCCAGTTCCAGATGTGATGGGTGTTCAGTAGCTGGTGTGTTATCAGCTAGACGTCCAGGAATAGCAGGTTTAAGGTATGATACATGTAATGTGGGTGATAGATGGCAGTGTTGTGGTAGTTCCAATCTGTAGAAACCTCATTGATCTGGTGAAGGACTTTGAAGGGACTGATATACCTGGCACTGAGCTTCCTGTATGTGCTGGGATCACATAGAGCTTTGGTAGACACCCAGACTCTGTCCCCTGGTGTGTACATGGGTGTCCCTCCTCTGTGCTTGTCTGCGTACAGCTTGCATCTATGGGCCACTTGTTCAAGTCATTGGTGAACATGCTCCCATACCTGTTTGCTTCTCTTCAACCAGGTGTTAACTGTAAGGATGTGCATGGGTGAGTCATCCCATGGGAACAATGGGGGTCGGTATCCCAGGATGCACTGAAAGGGTGTGAGTTACATGGCTGAGTGTTTGAGTAGTGCATACACTGTGTCTGTGCATACTCTACCCATGGAAGAAACTGGGACCAGTCTTTGGTGTCCTCTAAGCAGAACACCCTCAGGAAACACCCAGTCTTCCTGTGCCAAGTCTTGGTTGGCACATTCTACTTGTCCATTAGACTGTGGATGGTGCCCAGAAGTCAGTCTTACAGATACTCAGAGTTTGTCCATGAATCTAGCCTATAATCTGGATGAGAACTGGGGTACCCGATCACTCACTATGTCTTCAGGGATCCCGTAGTACCTGAAGACATGGTTGAATATGAGCTCCACTGTTTTGAGGGCTGTGGGTAGGCCGGGCAAGGGGATGAGTTTTAGTACTTTGGAAAACCAAACTATGACTATCATGATTACTGTGTTATCTTGTGATGTGGGTAGATCTGTGATGAAGTTGATAGGCAGGTGTGACCATGGCCTCTGGGATGTGGGTAATGGCATGAGTTTACCAGTGTGTGGAGCTCAGGGAACCTTGGCTTGTGTACAGGCAGAACAGGAAGATATGAAATGGTTGATGTTGGATCTCATGTTCTCCTACCAATACTTAGTCCTGATAAGTTGATAAGTGTGTTGGCTATTGGGGTGTCCTGTGTCAGGAGACGAATGTGCCCATGTGATCAGGTGACCTCTGATGGAACAAACATGAGAGCCGTAGAAAAGGTTTCGGGTGGGTTGTGTGGTTGGTTCTGGCCCAGTTCTTTGTCAGTGTCCCAGGAGAGTGTTCACAAAGCACTTGGGTGGTAGGATGGGTGTGGACTCTGGGTTGATTGTTGTGGAGGCATGAATTTGGGACAGAGCATCAGCTTTAGTATTCCGGGAACCAGGACAGTATACGATGTTGAATTGGAATCTGGTGAAAAAAAAAATCCCCAATGTGCTCGTTGTGGGTTCAGATGCTTAGCTGACTTGAGATATTCAAGGTTCTTGTGGTCAGTGAAGATGACAAATGGATGTCTGGCCCCCTCAAGCCAATGTCTCCATTCCTCCAAGGCCAACTTAATTGCCAGCAGTTCCGTGTTCCCAGTGTTGTAATTCTGTTCTGTTGGTGTAAGTTTCCTTGAGAAGAATGGCACTGGGTGCAGCTTGGGTTTCTCTCTGAAGTGCTGGGACAGGACTCCTCCGACTCCAGTTTTGGAAGTATCTCCTTCAACAGTGAAAGGTTTTGTGGGGTCTGGGTATTTCAGAATTGGTGCGTTTTTGAGGGCTGATTTGAGTTGAGTGAAAGCTTCCTCTGCTTCTTGGTTCCATAGTCGGTGTTTAGGGCTCTGTTTTAGTCATGCGGTGAGTGGGGCAGCGATGCTACTGAATCCCTTGATGAATCATCAGTAGAAGTTGGCAAACCCAAGGAAACATTGGAGTTCCTTGACAGATGTGGATGTGGGCCAGGATGTGATGGCAGAGACCTCGTTGAGTCCATACTAACCTCTTCGGCACTAATTATGTGCCCCAGGAATGAGATTTTGGAGACATGGAACTCACATTTTTCAGCTTTCACACACAATTGCTTTTCTAGCAGTCTCATGAGTACTGACTTGACATGTTCATGGTGACTGGTTTCATCCGGGGAGTACATCAGAATGTCATCTATAGAGGTGATAACATAGTGTCCCAACATGTCCCTGAGCATGTTATTGATCAGGCACTGGAACACACTGGGCATGCAAGATAGTCCATATGGCATGACCAGATATACAAAATGGCCAGAAGTGGTACTAAACACTGTCTTCCACTTGTCCCCTTCCTGAATACGCACCAGGTTGTATGCGCACCTGAGTTCAAGGCTAGTGAAAACATGGGCAGATCGTAGCTATTCCAAGGTGGATGGTACAAGGGGTCACAGGTACAGGTATTTTACAGTTATTTGGTTCAATCCTATATAAATCAATTCAGGGTCAGAGACCTCCTCCCTTCTTCTCCATGAAGAAGAAACCCTTGTATGCTAGAAAGGTGGATGGGCAGATGTAACCCTGTTGTAATGCTTCTTGTACATACTCCTCCATCGCATATTGCTCCGTAATTGAGAAAGTGTAGATATGGCATCATGGAGGGGTAGTGCCTGGAAGAAGGTCAATTGCACAGTCATATGGTCTGTGAGGGGGTAGCCCACTGGCCTTTCCTTTACTGAAAACCTCACTGAATTCATGATAGCATGCTGGAACCTGTTCAATGCCCCCAGGAGAAGGACTCCCCACAGATGTGGAAGCCAGAATGAGTTAGGGTAATTGCAGGCAATTCTGGGGGCAGGATGGAAACCATATTAGAATTGCCCTATGTTGCAAGGAAATGAGGGGCTCATGAAGCTATAACCATGGGAATCGTAGAACAATTGTATGATTGGAAGTTCGAGTGATGTATAATGCAATATGTTCCTTGTGTAGAGCCCTAACCTGAATCTCAAGGGGTCTGGTGACCAATCCCTCTCCAGTGCGTCTGCCATCTATAGCTCAGAGACTTACTGGTCGCTGGAGTTATTCTGTTGGCAGCCCAAGCCTTTGAATGACCTTGAGGTCAGTGAAGTTACCCTCTGCCTTGGAGTCTAGTAGGGCAGAAGGAACATGGGAAGACTCTGATATGGATACCAAGACATTGAGCTTAAGGAATGGGTGAGTAGGAGAAGGTTTGTGACTCACCGGGGTGTTGGAGTGGCCTTCTTGCCTGAGGTGGTCATGCTTCCTGGTGGTCACTGGCCAGACAGGACACTGGGTTAGCAGGCGGCTGGGTTCACCACAGTAGTAACACAGTTCTTCCCAGTGTCTTCTTTCTCTTTCAGAGCAAGGTGTGTGGGTGTTGGAGATCTTCATGGGTATGGGAGACTGCTGATGGGGTAGGAACATGGACTTGCTGCAAGGAAAGATGATTATGGAGGAGATGGTCCAGCTTAATAGCCAGATTGATAAGAAAGTCCAAGGTATGCTACTCTTCTCGACATGCCAGTTCAGTGAGGATATCAGAGTCTAGACCCAGACGAAACATGATCTTCAATGCCGGGTCATTCCATCCACTACCAGCTGCCAATGTGCAGAATTCTAGGGCATACTTGGCCACACTTCTCTCTCCTTGCCGCACTGTAAGCAGCTTCTCCTCAACCTCAACTCCCTCTGACTGGTCAGACACTCCTCAGAAGAGCTCAATGAACCGATCATCGGACGTTGTGCAGTCTGCTTCGCCTCTTCTACTGTGTCCATGATGGCAAAGTATCCTGTCAGCGTGTGCAGGCACTTATGGATGCAATTGCAGGGGAGAGCAGGCGTATAGTAAACTGGTAACCAAATCCAAGACATAAGGCAAGAATCAGTCAGGTTCGTGCCAAAATTCAGTCGATGTGCAAACAGTGTCGGAGGTAAACAACAGTCTCAGAGTCCGAAAGTAAATGTAAATAGGGTCAAGATCACTAAAGTCAGGCAGAATAATGATCAAGTACGGGGACACAAAATGATACTTTGCGTTGTGTGTTTGTGTCTGCAATCCTTAAATAGGGTGTGCTGCTTACCGGGGATATGGAACAGGTGTGTCCTCAATCAGAACTTGGGAGAGGGAGGGTACTGTGGCACTTGGGAGTTGTAGTCCATGGCGGCTATGTTTGATGGCTGCCACAAACTTGCATTATAAGTAAAAACCTACTTTTAACCAAAATAAGTCAGCACGGGCAAACATGGCAGATGCTGCTCTCCCACTAGCTAAAAGCTGGTGGAAAAGTCTGCCTAGTGAGTGCAACTGCAAGATAGAGCAAGGTTAGGTGACATCATTTTTCTGGATAGATAACTAAATTGTTCTAGCTAGTGCTTAACTATCTTCTTTAGAATACCTTAGGATACCTTAGAATGTGTGGGCTCGACTCCATGATAACAAGTATGGAGTTATTCACTTAATGTTTTAACCTTACAGAGAAAGAAATGATAACACAAAAGCAGTAACAGAGAAAAGATATATTCATCTTTTGTTTCATGGATCTATT
>JANZLB010000022.1:24549306-24560098 GCA_026167865.1 Notarius quadriscutis
ATGGTCGACACTCGACCATGCCCCTGCTGCCACAGGGTTGTATTTGCGTTCTGACAGAGATGCTTGGTTCTGTGAGCCCCTTGCTGCTTTTACCAATTCTTTTCTTTTGGGCATTTGTAGGCATCGCTGCATTTCAAACATACCTTGCTTCACAAACTCATTGTAATAAGACAAAATGGTTGACAGAGCGGGACTATTACCCTGCGCTAATAGTGTGTTTTAATTGGTCAATATGCATTACCTTCATTGCAAATTGGCAACGCTCATTAGGGCACAATTTCTTTGTGGCGGAATGTATGTGCTGGGTGCTTGGAAAGTTCTGGAAAATTATGAGTAGGGCACATGTAAATTTGGGCATGAGGCTGGTATTTGAGGGCAGGGCACACATTCTTGAGGGCACGGCACTTTGGTAAAATAAACTTGCTGGAACACGGTCATATGTAGGCCTTCCCTGCCTGACATCAGTAATTCACTTGTGGCTGAATAGGCAAAGCTCTACAGCTATGCTCAAAAATCTAGTGGAAAGTCTTCCCAAAAGAGTGGAAGTTGTTATATTAGCAAAGGTGGAACTAAATCTGAAGTGGGATGTTCACAAATGTTTGGCCATATAATGTAACTTGTATAATTTTCTTGTTCATCAAACCATTCTGTGGCCCTTTGTGTCCTGTGGATGGGGCACTGTCATCCTGAAAAAGACCACTCCTGTAAGAATAAAAAAAAAAGATTCATCATAGGATGGTGGGATCAGTTTCAAACTAATTGTGCAATACATTTTTCTGCTCACTCCAGCACCATGAGAATGAAGGTTATTTTTGTTTCTTTTGAACCCAGTGGAGTATTCTAATTTTGTTTCTTGTCTTAATGTAGTGGTGACCAGCAAAAAACAAACAAACAAAAACCCTGTTCTAAGGAAAAAAGCACTTTGTAACTGTCTTTCATTGGTTCATATGACAAGTTGCATAAACTGCCTATTACCAAGTCCTGCTGTAGTAACTTTTTTTGCATGTAGGTTGGAGAGGTTCACTACTTTTAAGACAACTTTTGACTACTTTATTAATCACAGGGTTTTATAAATAATTTCTCTCAGTTTTCTAAACCTTTCATGTGTGTTAATCCCAGTCATCTTCCATATTTCACTGGTGTCTTTCATTGCTTAGAATGTTGCTTGTCGTATTTCTCTGCCCACTGCATGAGTTGTGGGCATTATTTATGAATGGTCAGGAGGTGCATCTGCTATTGCATACAGTATCCATGCACTTTTCTCAAATCACCGCTTCAAGTTGCTTTTGGAGTGCACATTCGCTTTTGAGTCTTGAAGGGATAATGAAGATGATAACCAGAGAACCTCTCTTGGGCAACTATATTTCAAAATAGGTGAGGTGTTTGAACAGCTGTGCCAGTTGAAAGATCTAGCTTCAGTCTCCCTTAGGCACTGATTATTAGCCTGGTTTAAAAATCTTTAATTGTAACACCCCAAAGCATTTGAGGGACAAAATTGACAAATGAATTATTTAATTTTTTTTAAGAATGGGCTGTGCTGAATTCATTTAATCAATTTGCCAAGCTCTGTATTATCTCTGTATTAACAATCTAAAGAACATGGGTGAAGGTGAACATGAAGTGGTTGGAATTGTTTATTGTTAGGATAGTCAGTCCAGATCTTAAATAAAATGCAGTTTTCTGCAGGACTTGGACGTGATATTCATTGAAAAATTTTATAAAGCTGTGTTTTGGTTTCTGTTGTAGATATTTGAATTTTAAGCAGTCACTGCAGTTCACTTGATGGATCTGATCTGCTCACTGGAAAGAGAGGCCTATGGCCCCAGAACTTTGTATATTTTTGTCAAGAAATCCTCTATTTTATCAAGCTATCATCTATTGATACACAACCTGATCTCTCTTTTTACAAGTAAAGACTTAAGAAGTGCAGTTGATGCATTTGTGGCAAGCAAATTTGTGGCATACAACTTCCAGTTCTGATGAACCTACATCCAAATGGGTCAAATCCTACTCCTTTTGACCAGAGCATGGAGGAATGACCTTTGAAAACTTCAAGCTACCTTCACAATGATGCTTCCCTTCTTTTTCCAGTCCAATCATACCAACTCTGCAAAATGGGGCACCTCTACATCAGAAAGATGAATCATTTGCCAGATGAAGTGAAGGCACAGTTTGAGAGTGGCAAGAGACACTTGTTGTGTAGGCGTTGGAGCAGAAGTTCAACCATGTTGCCCCGGATCAGAGCCAGGAGTGGCTGAACAGCATCAGGCAAATGGGCCGTGGTATCACTGGTATCATGAAGACATCAGCTTTGAGCAGGTAGGCTCTGTCATTCAATCAGACATCTCATCTGGCTAACGAGCAAAAGGTTGTGGGATAGGGTGAGGACACGTTCACTCATAATGAATGCTGCTAGCCAAGCAGAAACTTGAAGTGAAGGATGATCTCCTGGAAATGCTCCAGTGCTTCAAGATGTTCTCAGATGATACAGGTCCAGAACTATACAAAATTTCAACAAAAGACATTATAACAAAGAACATCGAAGACTAACTGCACTAATGGCTAGCCAGAAAAGGCAAGATCAACTGATCCAGTTTACTGAATACAGAGTTACACTTGATGAAGATAGCAGTAGAAAAGTCCCATTCAGAGATACTTTGAAAAAGTACTTTGAAATTCAACAGAAAGAGACTCAGACAGCAGAGAAAGTTGTCTATGCACATAATGTTCCTTCAGCAGCTAAATACTGCCTCCAAGGCTGGAAAGGACGTCCATCTGGAATGGATATTTATGCAATAACTGATGCCTGCACCTTCTGCTCTTGCAGAAATGAATAGCGATTTATGACTGTCAGTAAACCTGCTGATATTGTCCAAACCACAAACATGGACTCCTTGAACTACACTTCCCAGAACTTACAGCACCCTCTGTTTCCTGACCATTAACCACAGCTGTCACTCATCACTCTAATTAGTCCCTCTGCCTTTTTAAACCTCACTCTCACACCACTTCATTGTGAAGTATTGTTCTGCTATCCTCAGTTCATACCAAGCCTGGTTTCTTCTGATTGATTCTCGTTTTTCTGACCTTTGCCTCCCTCTTTCACATTTACTCTTTGTCTTCTCTCATTTGCCCTGTTTGCTGTTCACCCAACCATCGCTAGTCCCTCGACTCTGATTCTCATCTCACATTTTGGCTTGTTCACTGTTTGCTCTACACTCCTCTTCTGCACATACGTCTGTAAGTGCCTCCACCATGACAGGATACTTCGCCATCATGGATGTAGCGGAAGAGGCAAAGCAGATAGCTCTCATCACTCAAGGACACTTACTAGGAGAACATCAGCAGATGCTAGTCGATCTCAACACAAGGATGTCTCAACTAGCAACTGTGATGTTGCAGGCCCTCCTACCGTGTTCCGAACCATCTCCAAGCCCAGTGCTACAACTTCCTGCTCCAGAGAAGTTTTCTGGAGATCTGCTTGCATGTAAGGGTTTCCTCCTCCAATGCTACATGTACTTCGCTGCCATGCCGAACATGTCTGATGAGCACAAGATTGCTAAATTCCTCTCCTTTCTCATGGGTAAAGCCATTCGATGGGCCAGTGCCGTCTGGAACAACAGCAGTGGACCCATGAAGTCTTATGAATGGTTTCTTGCTCAATTCAAAAAGATTTTTGACCATGAACCCAAAGGCATCGAAGTAGGTGAAAGTTTACTCTCCATGTCACAAGGTTCCAGAAGCGTAGTAGAGTATGCTCTGGAATTTAGAACACTAGCGGCCACTAGTGGATGGAATGATCCTGCTCTGAAGGCTCTCTTTTGCAAAGGGTTGCACCCTGAGATACTGAGTGAGCTTGTCTGCTGAGATGAACAGTTGACACTGGATTCTCTCACTGACTTCACAATTCATCTGGGCAATCTTCTAACTCCTCGACCCTCCCTGCAGGAAGCTGTAGAACTGGCTCTGATCCTGGAGGACAGTTCTGCCATGGAAGTCTCATGCACCCGGTTAACTCGCTCCGAATGCATTAGGAGGAGAAGGGAGGGACTCTGCTTTTATACTGTGGAAGCTCTGAACATCAGCTCAGCCGCTGTCCTGTTCGTCCTCCTCATCCATCTTCTGCAGTGTGTCCTCCACACCATGCAAGTCCCACATGCAGGTTTAATTCCAAGTCATTCAAGGTTCCAGTGTTAAGGTTGACTTCTTCCACCCACATCCTCTCTGCTTTCATAGACTCAGGAGCAGAGGGGAACTTTCTCAGCAGCACTGTTGTCCAGAAGTTCAACTTGCCAACAGTCCCTCTTCAAAGTTCGCTTAGCATTTGTACAATCGATGGAGGACCCATAGGTCTAGTCACCCTATGCACTGCCTCCATTCTGAGCTTATTTTACTGTCACCACCACAGTCTGTCATGACATTCTTGGTTACCCTTGGCTTCAACCTCACGACCCCTTGATTTCTTGGCAGAACAAAGAAATTCTCCAATGGTCACCCACATGCTTTCAAGGCTGCATCTCTGACCCTAAGATCGCAGTCACCTCCACCTCTGTGGAGAGTCCTATGCCCAATTCTATGGACAATGTCCCAGCATGCTATCTTGACCTCAAGAAGGTTTTTAGTAAGGGTAAGGCATGCAGGTTGCCACCTCACAGGCCATATGACTGTGCTGTCGACCTACTGCCGGGCACATCACCACCAAGAGGGCATGTCTACCCTCTCTCTCAGAAGGAGAAAGCTGCTATGGAGGAATACATCCATCTTTCAAAGCCTCCAGCCTCAGCAAGCTTCTTTGTGGAGAAACTTGGTGGTGGCCTTCGCCCATGTATTGACTACAGAGGGTTGAACCAAGTGTCAGTCATATATCTGTATCTACTCCCTCTTGTCCCAGCAGCCTTGGAACAACTCAGATTGGCCAAGATATTTTCTAAGCTTGACTTGCGCTGGATGTACAGTTGCATCAGAATCAAAAGGGGTGACGAGTGGAAAACAGCGTTCCGCACCACTGCCAGCTATTTTGAGTACCGGGTAATGCTGTATGGCCTTTCTTCAGCACCTAGTGTATTCCACTGTCTCATCAACGATGTGTTACAGGACATGCTAGGCAGCTACACCATCGCCTATATCGATGACATCTTAATATACATTCTCCTGACGAAGAAAGTCACATCGAGCATGTTAGGACGGTCCTCAAACGCCTGCTCCAGAATCACCTCTACATCAAAGCAGAAAAATGCAAGTTCCATCAGCATTGCATCTCTTTCCTGGGCTACATCATTAGCTCTGAAGGAGTCAGTATGGACCCATCTAAGGTCTCTGCGGTCACGTCTTGGCCCACACCCACATCAGTTAAGGAGCTTCAACGTTTCCTAGGTTTTGCCAACTTCTATCGACATTTTATTCGGGATTTCAGCTCCATCGCCGTCCCACTAACTTCACTATTCAAGAAGGGACCCAAGTGCCTTCAGTGGAACCCCACAGTGGAAGAAGCTTTTGGTAGTCTCAAGCAAGCCTTCACCTCGGCTCCCATCTTGCAGCATCCAGATCCGTCCAAACCTTTCACTCTGGTGGTCGATGCATCTGACACTGGAGTAGGGGCTGTGCTATCACAATGTTTCGGGGGGAAAACAGAAACTCCATCCAGTAGCATTCTTTTCTAAGAAACTCTCTTCCACTGAAAGAAATTACAATGTGGGAAACCGGGAACTACTCACCATAAAACTGGCTCTTGAAGAATGGTGACACTGGCTTGAGGGAGCCACTCACCCATTTGTTATTCTCACTGACCACAAGAACCTTGAATATCTCAGGAAAGCCAAGCGTCTAAATCTTTGTCAAGCCAGGTGGGCTCTTTTCTTCACAAGATTTAATTTCACCATCTCATTCCGTCCTGGCTCCAAGAATACCAAGGCCAATGCCCTATCATGAATCTTTGCATCCACTCACCAAGATCCCATTACTCATCCCATACTTCTATCTCACTGCTTCCTTCAGTCCATTACTTGGGATTTAGATAAAGAACTCAGACTCTCAACCCCAAACACTTCCTGATGATCTTCCACCTGATCTACTATATGTGCCCAAGGATCTTAGAGGGAAATTAATTATGTGGGCCCACGCTTGACCAGACACTGGACACCCTGGCGGCCAACACACCCATCAGATGATCAAGAATAAGTACTGGTGGGAGAACATGCTCACAGAAATTAACCAGCTCATCACCTCATGCTTCGTCTGCACCCAAGCCAAGGTTCCTAGAACACCTCCCACTGGCAAACTTTGTCCCCTCCCTGTTCCTTAGAGACCCTGGTCCCACATTGCCCTCAATTTTATCACTGACCTCCCCCCCCCACTAGGCAACACCACCATCATGGTAACAATCGACCGTTTCTCCAAAGCCCTCAGACTCCTTCCGTTACCTGGCATTCCCACAGCATCCCAAACAGCAGAACTGTTATTCCAGCAGGTATTCCGTTACTGTGGTCTCCATGAGGACATTGTCAGTGACCAGGGTGCACAGTTTCATGTTTCTGGAAGAACTTCATGGTGAGATTAAGAGTTTCTGTGAGTCTCACATCCGGATACCACCCTCAGTCCATTGGCCAAGTCAAAAGAGCAAATCAGGAAATCAGCTGCTTTTTGAGAATCTTCTGTATGCACAACCAGGGGGACTGGGCACACTTCCTTCCATGGGCTGAGTATGCACAGAATTCCCTCAAGCACTCTCTGCAACCCAACTAACACCATTTCAGTGCATACTCAGCTACCAACCACCTCTGTTCCCTTGGGACAACTTGCCCAACTAAGTTCAAGCCGTTGAAGATTGGTTCTCATGCAGCCAGACAGTTTGGGAGGAGGTACACAAACACACTGAAGTGGTCAGTGCCAAGTACAAAGAGTATGCAGATAAACACAGAGCAGATACACCTACATACAACTCAGGGGACAGTGTATGGATAGCAATAAAGAACCTCCGAGAACCCAATTCATGCAGGAAGCAACAACCATGATACATTGGGCCATTTAAAGTCACCAACTGCATCAATGAAGTTTCATACCTGCTAGAGCTCCCCCCTCACAGCAGACTATCACCCACATTTCATGTATTCTATCTGAAACCTGCTATCCCAGGACCTCTCGCTGAAAACGCACCAAGCCAGGAACATCCAGCTCTCAACTTAAAAGGTGAACTCATCTACCAGGTAAAGAAGATCATCAACTCTAGATGAAGAAGAGGGCAGATCAAGTACCTGGTAGATTGGGAGAGTTATGGACCCGAGGAACAGAGCTGGGTTCCTGCCAAAGACATCCTAGATCCACTCCTCAAGCAAGAATTCCATGCCACACACACATCCAGACAAACCTGCACCCAGAGGTGGGGGGTGCCCTAGAAAATCTGTAGTTCCCGGTAGGAGCTCCTTGGGAGAATATCATAAATTTACTTAAATTTAAATAGTGATTTATGATTGTCAGTAAACCTGCTGATATTGTCCAAACCACAAACATGGACTCCTTGAACTACACTTCCCAGAACTCAGTGCCCTCTGTTTCCTGACTATTAACCACAGCTGCCATTCATCACTCTAATTAGTCCCTCTGCCTATTTAAACCTCACTCTCACGCCACTTCATTGCGAAGTATTGTTCTGCTATCCTCAGTTCATACCAAGCCTGGTTTCTTCTGACTGATTCTCATTTTTCTGACCTTTACTTCCCTCTTTCATGTTTACTCTTTTGTCTTCTCTCGTTTGCCCTGTTTGCCATCCGCCCAACCATCGCTAGTCCCTTGACTCTGATTCTTGACTCACGTTTTGGCTTGTTCACTGTTTGCTCTAAGCTCCTCTTCTGCACATACATCCGTAAGTGCCTGCACCATGACAGTGATAAGGTCAAAAGTCTACCCTGACAGTCACTGACTGGCGACATGCCTTGCCCTGCAATCCTGCAGCCCACTGACACTGGTGAAAATGGATCATTTGTAGTAAATGGGCAAACAGTTGGAAAACCATCAATGGCTATGTGGTGGACACTTTTGTTGCATCAATTTTCCAGGCTGGGGCTATGTCCAACCACATAGATACCATCTTCAACAGACATGCTCTCTTGATCAAGATGCAAAATAAGTGGAAAGAAGGCAGCAACTGAGACACAAGAAATTCAGGACAGGACTATCCCACTACCTCAGAAATGGAACAACTTCGTTGCACATGCACAAGACAAAGTAGACTTGATAAGAATTTTGTCCCAACAGCTGGTGGTACGTGCCTGTACCACCAGCTGGTGGGACAAAACAGCTGGCATTGCCGGCAGCTTCAGTAACAAACATGTTGGGTTTTCAACCACTTTAGCCTGTCGACACAGAGGAAGTGAAGGCCTGGCACAATGAAGCAGACACTCAAAGGGGGGCACAGTGCTCCACTGTGTCAAGAGCCAAGCATCTAGTATTGTTGTCTGTTCTTGTGATACTGATGTGCTGGTCCTCCTGTTGGCCCACTTCATAAAGATGTCATGTCTGAGGGTTTGGATGAAGTCGGGCACCTCAAAGAAACGGAAATGCATCCCAGTCTACTCAGTTGCAGATCAGTTTGATAGTCACATTTTCAGCATTCTGCTGGCCTTTCATTCACTGACAGGTCCCAACACTACTACTTTCTTGGCTGGTTACACCAAGAAATCCTGCTGGAAAATCTTCAAAGAGCATCACAATCTTCTTTCAACCCTTGGCGAAGGTGATCTCTCAGCAACTGCACTTGTGCTGATGCTGAATCCTTCATCTACAAAGCTGACTCAAGTGACAGTCAGTGCTAAGTCAACCCTCTTTGCTCAAGCTCATCTCTTTGAGACCTTGCCAACAACACACAATGTCCTGTCCTTTCACATGAAGTGGGCAAACTACCAAGCATCAGTATAGCAACAGGCAAACTAGTGCCCTGTACTACCTCCACCAGTGACTATGGGATGGAGAATTGAAAATGGGGCTCGTCACTATACTGATCTGAGTTATGATCATATGCAGTTGTACCATACTGTGCAGAAGGGGTAATTGCAAGAAGATGAAGCTGCCATGTACTGTTGCATGTACAGTAGATACAAGTCAGTGGACACATTTGCAGAAATAAGATTGAATGAACAGTTGCATTCTTCCTTTGACTGAATTATTGCTTTCATAGGCTTGTTTCATTATGACCATATGTGCACTGAATTAATTAAATGAGAATCTGTGTAAACTCCAAATATTCTGAAGATAGAAACTGAAATCAGATTCAGAAAGAAGTGATTTTGCTGTATAATTAGAAAAAAAACAGTACATTGTAAATAAAAATCTCTGGTCATACATGTTAAATTGCATTGAAATTAATGTTCTCTTTTTTCTTTTGTTCTGTAACATGCCATTTATTTAGTATAACGAAAGAAAGAATTGTATTAACAGCTGTTTTCTATTGGAAATGTTGAAATCAACAGATTATTTCCTTTCTTTCAGCATATAGCATGATCAGTTTGTTTGCACAGTACCTATGTTGACTAATCATTTCTTGTAATGAACACAATGCTGAATTTGACAAATGAAAAAGAAAAAAAGAATTCAGCATACCCAAATCCTTCAGGGGGAAAAACAACAACAAAAAAACATTTGTCAGCTTTATGTTGCACTTTCTGGCAACCTTTAAACTAAGGCGATTTTGCAGAAATGGAACCAGGCTATATCAGTCTGCAGTACATTCTGTCTGATGCATTATGCTCTGGTCATGAGGAATGATCCACTCTCAGCACTCTCCACCATGGTGGGTAGAGAGCAAGAAGCAGCCACTGAGAGTACAATGACACCAGGGTCTTATTTTATGCGAGGTAGCTGTATTAAGCTCCTGAATTCTACATATGAATTCTACACTGTTGCATTGCTGCTAACCGCTCTTACATTTGTCTCATTCCTGCTGCCAATTCCTCATTTCAAAATAGTAAGGCAGAATTCCTGTTCCAGGGGGCTGAGTAACCAAGCCTTCTGTCCATTTCAGTCATGGCCGTGACAGCACTTTTTTTTTTTTAAACAAGAGGCCTCCGCAGCCATGTCTGTATAACAGTTGTTCACTTTAATCAGAAACCATTTTGACACTGATCATCTAGTCTCGCAAGCCTCACAAGTGATGCAGATTTAATAAACACATCAGTGAACAAATATCAACAAAGATCTAGAAAAAAATGATTGATGTTTTGCATCTTTTGCATCTCCTCAACTCTTTGACAGGACAAGAATGTGAAGGAGAACAAACATTACATATTGGGGAACTTTTATAATCCATCCATGTAGACTCAGTGTCACAAGGTGGTGACTTTACTATTAATATTCAGCAAGAAAATCAAACCGGTATACTCCACTTGTTTCAAGGGAAACCATCCTAGCTGTCCAGAACAAAAGCATATATAACCTACCTTTTTTTCTGCATCTTTGTAGTGTGAAAGCCTCAGTTATAGGCATTAATGTTTCAGTTACCACTAAGAATTTCTGGCCATGTCCCACCACAGGCAGAGGAATACAGAAAGACTGGGGAGGAAGAAAGAAATAATCTGGAGACAGAGAGAGGGGAACTACAGAAACAACTACAGTTGTCTGCTGTAAAGGTGAGAATAAGAAGAAAAATATAAGAAAAAATGCATGTAATTCATAAGACATTATCCACATAAAACTCTAAAAATAATGAAATACAATTGTGGTCAAATGTTTACATACAGTGACATGAATGTCATCTTGGATATGAATGTCATGGCAATATTTGGGCTTTCAGTAATTTCTTTGA
>JANZLB010000022.1:24761900-24772059 GCA_026167865.1 Notarius quadriscutis
TGAAAATCTGATGTTGTTTTAGGTCATATTGATGCAGAAATATAGAAAATTCTAAAGGGTTCACAAACTTTCAAGCACCACTATATGTGCCTGAGTAAAACTCCAGGAATGTACATTATGTGTGCCAGAGCAATGTGTCATTCCTGTAACCCAAAATTTTATCAGCTCACAATTTGTATAAGAAGTGCTGAAATAAATGTTCATTAACCTAACAAATGCCAGTGCAACAAAATGCCTAGCATAGCAGCATCACTATGAGCAAGGAAAAAGTATTTTGTACAACCCCAAATCCAAAAAAGTGGGGATAATATGTTGAAATTGAAATTAAAACTGAAAAGTGATTTATAAATAATCTTTGACCTGTATTGTACTCAAAACAACAGCATGTTTTACCTCATGAATTTTCTTGTTTATTCAAAATAAACACATTTCAATTTTAATTATTGTAACACATTTCAAAAAAGTTGGTACAGTGAAGCATTTAACACTTTGTAATGTTGCCACTCATTCTCACAATACTTAAAAGATGTTTAGGGACTGAACATCTGGGTGAAGCGTTTCAAGTGTTATTTTGTCCCAGTCTTCCTGCAGACATGTCTTAAAGTGCGAAACAGTATGGGGTCGTCATTGTTATATTTTTCATTTCAAAATTCACCACACATTCTCTATTGGGGACAGACACCCTCTTCTTCTGCAGCCATTCCTTTGTAATGTGTGCAGAATGTGATTTTGCATTGTCTTTTTGAAATATCCCTGGAAAAGATATCATCTTGAACGCAGAATATGTTGCTCCAAAATCTCAATGTACTTTTCTGCATTAAATGCTGCCATCACTGAAGTATAAGTTACCTTTGCCAAGGGCATGGACACACAACCCCATACCTTGACAGACCCTGGCTTTTGGACTTGTTGCTGGTAACACTCTGGATTGTCCTTTTCTTCTTTGGTCCAGGCCACATGATGTCCATTTCTTCCAAAAAAGACATGGAATACTGATTGGTTTGACCACAATAAACACTTCTGCTGTGTGATGGTCCATCCCAGATGCCTCCAAGCCCAGAGAAGAAATCAATAGTGCTTCTGGACACAGTTAACATAAGGTTTCCTTTTTGCACAGTAAAGTTTTAACTGGTGCTTGTGGCTGTAACTCTGAATTGTAGTGCTTGACAAAGGTTTGCCAAAGTAACCCCAAGCTCATGTGGTTATATCAGCTATACTAGTGCATCTCAAACAATTAGAATATCATGAAAAAGTTCAATATCTTTTATCAGTTATTTAAAAAAGTGAAAATGTAATATATTCTAGACTCATTATACATAACTAAAATGTTTCAAGCATTTTTCTATTTTAATTTTGATAAGTATTGCCTACAGCGGCAAAAAAAAAAACAACTCAAAATATTAGAGTATTTAATTTCAAGTTTGAGTAGAACAGTATAAATAGCGTATCACTCAGTCTACTTCAATACATGCAACCACAAGCATTAGGAAGACTGCTGACTTGACAGCTGTCCAGAAGACAATCATCAACACCCTCCACAAGGAGAGTGAGCCACAGAAAGCCACTGCTGAAAAAGCTGGCTGGAAAAGGTGCACAAGCAACAGGGATGACCGCAGCCTTGAAAGGATTGTCGAGAAAAGTTAATTCAAGATCTTGGGAGAGCTTCACAAAGAGTGGACTGAGGTTGCTGTCAGTGCATCAAGAGCCACCACGCACATATGTCTTCAGAAAAGGGACTACAACTGTTGCATTCCTAATATCAAGTGACTCCTGAATGAGAGACAATGTCAGAAGTGTCTTACCTGGGCTAAGGAGAGAAAGAACTGGACTGTTACTCAGTGGTTCAAAGTCCTCTTTTCAGATGAAAGTAAATTTTACATTTCATTTGGAAATCAAGGTTCTAGAGTCTGGAGAAAGAGTGGAGAGTCACAGAATCCAAGGTGTCTGAAGTCCAGTGTGAAGTTTCCGCAGTCTGTAATGATTTGGGGTACCATGTCATCTGATGGTGTTGGTCCACTGTGTTTTATCAAGTCCAAAGTCAATGCAGCCATCTACCAGGAGATTTTAGAGCACTTCATGCTTCCATCTGCTGGCAAGCTTTATGGAGATGCCAATTCCTTTTCCAGGACTTAGCACCTGCCCACAGTGCCAAAACTACTACCAAATAGTTTGCTAACCATGATATTACTGTGCTTGACTGGCCAGCCAACTCACCTGACCTGAACCCCAGCAAGAATCTATGGGGTATTGTCAAGAGGAAAATGAGAAACACTTGATCCAAAAATACAGATATGAGCTGAAGGCCACTATCAAAGCAACCTGGGTTTCAATAACACCTCAGCAGTGCCACAAGCTGATCACCTCCAGGGCACGCTGCATTGATGCAGGAATTTGTGGTAAAGGAGTCGCAAACAGATACTGAGTGTATAAATTAACAGATTTTCAGAAGTTAGACATTTCTGTATTGTAAATCCTTTATTGATAGATCTTAGGAAATATCTAATAATTTGAGAAACTGGATTTCTGACCTATAAGCCATAATCATCAAAATTAAAACAAAAAAACCTTGAAATATTTCACTTTGCATGTAATGAATATAGAATACATGAAAGTTTACATTTTTTAATTAAATTACAAAAAAAACTTTTTCATGGTATTCTAAATGTTCAAGATGCACTCGTAGATGAATGATGGTTCTTGATGCAGTGCCATCTGAGGGTTCAGAGATCACGGGTGTTCAGCTTAGGCTTGCGCCTTTGCCTTTTACACACAGACATTCCTCCAGATTCCTTCAATTGTTTAATATTATGCACCACAGAGGATGAAATATCCAAATCCCTTCAAAGCTTTATTTGAGGAACACTGTTTTAAACATTTCAATTATTTTCTCATGCACTTGTTGATAAACTGGAGATCCTCATTCCATCTTTGCTCCTCAGAGACTAGGCCTTTCCTGGATACTGCTTTTGCAGCAAATCATAATTACAATCACCTGCTGACATCACCTGTTTTATATCACAATTATTTAATTGTTTTACCTCATTACTAGCCCTAAATTGCCCCTGTCCCAACTATTTTTGGAATACGTTGCAGCTCTGAAACACAGGAATGGATGTACACAGTGCCCGCCACGATTATTGGCACCCCTTGTAAATAAGCGGCTACAGATAATGGATGGATGGATGAGAAAAAAAATTGACCTTGTGGTGTAGCTTCATGAAAAATGAGAAAAATCCAACTTTTAATTGAAAGAAATGTATTCAGAGAAAAACAAATGCCTCAAGAAATAAATATTTTCAACAAAAACAAATGTGCCACTATTCTTGGTACCCCTGTATTTAATATTATTTGTACAATCTCCCCTTGCCAGTAAAACAACACTGAGTTTTCTCCTATAACATTTTATAAAAGTTGGAGAATACAGATCAGGGGATCGGAGACCATTCCCCTTTAGAGAATCTCTCCAGATCATCCAGGGTCCTAGACCCTCTCTTGTGCGCTCTCCTCTTCAACACACCCCACCAGTTTTCACAATGTTGTTTAAAAACTAGTACATCCCTTCTGTATTAATCTTAATTAAGTGAACATTTAATTACATATTAAATATTATATTATAAAATATTTGCATAGTAGGGAATGAATATTTGTTCACACCAATCCAGATATTGTCATGTCTGACCCAGTGCTTTATTACTGATATAAATGAAAGGAGCCCATTCCTTATTCCTCCTCTTCCTCTGCTTCCTTCTCAAAAGAAAGATGGGAAATATGGAGAAAAGATAAGTCATGATAGAAAGACAGAGTGTCTGTAGGGAAGAGCATCCTATCCACTGCAACTACAAAAAACATATTTTGTAATGACATTAAAAGTGAGGTTTCATGAAAGCTTTCCTGAATTCCAATTTTCTATCTATCTATCTATCTATCTATCTATCTATCTATCTATCTATCTATCTATCTATCTATCTATCTATCTATCTATTTTAGGTGCATACATAGTTATAGAATCCACAGATGTGGACAGAGAAACCTTGCTTAATCTATAGGCACCACCAACAGTCTCCAGTGAAAGACAGTCAGAAGCATGTTAGAACTCAGGGCAACTTCCAATTTCCATGTATTGTTAAAAGCTTAATATAAATAAAACTGAACTGAACGCAGGTGCATGATCATAATCTATTTTCTTGTACAAATTTTACTTCAGCATGCAACTTCTTGATAAGGCTGATAAAGTGAGGTTTTTTTAAAATATGCATAGAATATCAAGGACATTACACTAAAATTCATAAATATTAAAAAGAACAAAAATATAGTATATGCTTCATAGCAGGGGTAGCTAAACTATTTTCAAAGGGATTGACTGTTGTTTTGGGGATTTCTTAAATGCTCACTATTTTTCTCTCATCATCTGCAGCACAGTGGTGCGGTGTACTATCACCTCACAGCGAGAAGGTTCCAGGTTCAAACCTCATGACTGACAGGGGCTTTTCTGTGTGGAGTTTGCAGTTTCTCCCCATGTCTGCTTGAGTTTTCTCCAGATGCTCCGGTTTCCCCCACAGTTCAAAGACATGCACATTAAGTAAAAATACCCAGCCACTGGGGTTGCACAAACCAGTGCATACTTAGTGCCCAGATAGATTGGGGAGGGTTACACCAGGAAGGGCATCCAGTATAAAACCTATGCCAAATCAAATATGTGGCACAGATCTGCTGTGGTGACCCCTAACGGGAGCAGTCGAAGATGTCGACCTACGGCTGTTTTCCTTGGCCAACCTGTTTGATGTCTGGTTGTTAAGACGCCACTGGTGTATGTCTTTCTTTTTCAAGACATTCCACATTGTTGTATTGGCTATGCCCAATGCTTGTGCAATGGCTCTAATCGATTTTTCCACTTTTCTCAGCCTCAAAATTCCTTGCTTTTCTACCAAAGATAGCTCTCTAGGCTCATGCTGGTTTATCTTAAAAAAAAAATGTAGTATTCACAGTTGAAACCCAGGGCTCAAACCAAGAGCAGACATTCAACACTTAACTGTTTAAACAATCAGTGTAACAGGACACAACTGGGCAATAAGAAACACCTGTCAAGCAGATGTTGCAATATTTATGATCACTTGAAAAATGGGTGGGTTCAAACAAAAGGTGCCATGTTCTAAGTTCTTTAACACAAGTAAATGTAGCTATCAGAACATGAAAACTGAAATTCTGATCTATCGTCATACTCATTTTTTTTATCTCAAGCTCAAATGTCTTCAGTGTATAGAAAAAAAACCTGGCCTGACTTTTTCAATACTTTTGAAGGGGACTGTATATAAATGGCCACAAATATGACTGAACTAAATTCCAAATCATTAAATACTTAAGATCTGGAGTGCTGTGTCTGGCTAAAACAACAACTGTAAAACATCAGTGTCTCCCTGTGTGTTCACAATAAAACATAACACTTAGGGTACTTGCCAGAGCATAATGTTGACATTGGACAATGAACACTTAGTGTTAGGCCTTGGTTTAGTACCAATGTACATATAAAACAAAGGACACAGCAGTTCCCAATGTCACAATGAAGTTAATCTGTGTGTTGACTTCATCCATTTTACTGCTCACTGACTCAACATTAGCCAATAAAATCCTAGGGAAGGATTAAAACACATTTTCTGCGCTCTATATAAAATCCCAGCATGGTTCATTAGAATGATACACACTATTCATATACAAGTCCTATACAACATTAAATAGTTCCAACACTGATGAAGCGATGTATCACGTGACGTCAAAAATAAAAAAATAAATAAAAAATGGATATGGTGTGAGTCAGTCATGGTACATCCTGGATATACCATGAACTGACATCACAATTTCAAGCTAAATGGCTGACTCGAATCACAGCTGTGGCTCCGTGAGCATGTCTGTGTGTGTAGATCTACGTATCATGATCATGCCTAGCAAGCCAGGCGATAGCATGGTACATTGCATATGTTCTAGTTTGTTGGAATGTTTTGCCATTTGGATTTTCTAGATTTCTGTGCTTATGACAGTTTGGAACTTTGGATAGTCTTTTTCAATTTATATACATTTTGATGCTCGCATAGTGAAGAGGCACAAAGACGGTGAGTTAGACCTCTAATATTTGTTTAGATTTATTTCTAATTCTTTGTAGTAAACACTTTTAGTTTGGAATTTTTTGATGGGGGATATAAACTTAATATACCATGCACCGAGAGGCACTGGTAATTATGAATTTTCTTCAGTGACTAGCATAGTACTATTTTCTTCAAGGCTGTATCCTTCAGAAAATAGAATTATGCCAGTAGCCTCAGAGAATCCATAATTTCAACCACAGCCTCTCAGTGCATGGTATATTAGATTAATATTTTAGATACACAAGACATAGCCTCATTTCCTGATTTCTTAAAATTCCTTAAAACATAGTCTTTATAGACAATTGGAATAGTTCTGAATGCAGGGCTGGCCTGTTAGGGTGGGATGATCTCCATCTCACTTGGGAAGATACTGCATTACAGATCTCATTTCTTGCAGCACAGACCATAGTCTCAGAACAGGCCTGGTTAATTTGTGACAATTCAGAGCCAAGTCCAGGGAGCAGACAAACAAGCTAAACTGACTGTCTGCTAGCTGCACAGAGTCATCACTCAGGTTGACACTGTGTCTTTTCCTGGAGCTATACAAAAAAAGTAGAAATACTCAGAGTCTGTTCTAGGAACCTAATTAACATAGAATTAGATCATTGAATGAACAACCAGCACCAGCACCTTTGATCTAAAGGTAGGACTATTAAATATTAGATCTCTTACACCTAACGTGCTAATTGTTGTCAGTAAATGGGGCTGCTGACAGATGTAATTGCAGGAAGGTGTTTATTTACAAGCATGCATATGTGATACAAAGGCGTGAGGCAAAGACAGAGCTGTAAAACAGGCATGGGTCATACGAGATGAGAACAGAATATTAAAGGCAAGGCAAAAGGCAGAGTAAAAACAAAGAGAATAAAGTCAGGAGCCAGAATACCTAAACAGAGTGCAGGACTAGGCAATGTAAGACACAGGGTACAACACATATACTTCGCCAAGCCTTAGAGTTTCCAGAGTCCTTATACTGTATGCACATGCAGTGACTGCACTCTGATCAGGGACAGGTGCATATAATAAATAGTTCTTGTGACGCATGCAACTCACAGATGCAAGTGGATGAGAGTTACAGCTCGAGGCATGCCAAGCGCGTGGATGTGACAAATGTTCATAAAATTATTAGTGATCAGGAGTTTAATGTATTGTGTTTAACAGAAACATGGATTAAACCAAATGAATATGTAGCATTAAATGAAACTAGACCTCCTGGATATATACACAAGCCTCGTCAAACTGGGAGAGGAGGTGTCACAGTTATTTATCATGATAATCTAAGTGTCACACAAAAACCTGGTCATAAATTCAATGCATTTTAAGTTCTTTATACCTCATAACATACATAGCCACAAAAAATAAGACAACCAAGTCAATTCCACAAATTATTATTTACAGACCCCCAGGGCCATATTCTGAATTTATTTGTGAATTTCATCTCAAACCTGGTTGTTTCCTTAGATAAAGCCTTAGTTGTTGACTTTTAATATTAACCTCAATAGCCTGGAATACCCTCTGAAAACAGCATTCGTGTCCATTCTAGATTCACTAGAGGTTAAATCATAACTTTATGATAATCATAACGTCATAGGACCTACTCATAATGGTGATCACACTCTCGATCAAACAGTCAGATTAAATATAGAAAATACAGTCACACTTTTACAGTCTGAAGGTACCTCAGATCATTGTCATCTCATTTGAAATGTCTTAGCAATAATATACAGTATGCACCTTGCCACGCTACTGTGTCAAATATACATTCTCAGCTAATGCACAAAGTTTTATCAATAGTCTCCCAGAGTTATCAACTTTGGTTGGATCACCCACAGAACTTGATCAGGCAACTGAATGCTTAGAGTCAACGTTCCACTATACTTTAGATAATGTAGCTCCACTTAAAAGAAAAATAATGAGAGAGAGAGAGAGAGAGAGAGAGAGAGAGAGAGAGAGAGAGAGAGAGAGAGAGAGAGAAACAAACAAGCAAAAACGCTCCACAACCCTAGCACTCTGGTATAACAATTACACATGGACCTTAAAACAGACCACTCGAAAATTAGAATGCAAATGGTGGCAAAAAAAAAAAAATGTTAGCATTCCAATTAGCATGGAAGGAAAGCCTAGTGCTGTTATATCAACATCTCTCCACTCTAATCGAAGATAACAAAAATAATCCTAGATCCTTATTTTGCACTGCAGCAAAATTAACTCAAAATAAGAGTACCACAGAAACATGCACACCTTCAATATGTAGTAGCAAACACTTCATGAATCTTTTCAATGGCAAAATTGAAAATATCAGACAAAAACACACCTTAATTTAAAGCCAGACAATTTAAGTAACTCTTTAGATAACAAAAAACTATCAGATCAGCAATTACAATGTTTACCCCCCCTTGGAGAAATCAAACTAACTTCACTAATTTCCTCATCAAAACCTTCAACTTGTGTACTTACCTACACGACTCTTCAAAAAAATAATGCCAGAAGCAATTTAACCTCTTGTAAAAATAAACAATTCTTCACTTAGCACTGGCTATGTACCTAAATCCTTTAAACGAGCAGTTATCAAACCCCTGATAAAAAATCTGACCTAGACCCGTCAGCTGTCCAACTATAGGCCAGTATCATACCTCCCCTTTATCTCAAAGATCCTAGACAAAGCTGTAAACAGCAGTTATGCTCATACCTACATACAGGAATAACATTCATGAAATGTATCAGTTAGCACCTCATCATGCACAGAGGCAGCAATGGTTGAAGCAGTAAATGACATACTAATTGCCGATGATAAGGCCTGTGTCTCCTTGCTTGTGTTGCCTGACCTTAGTGCAGTTTTGACACCCATTGTTCATACTATTCTCCTTGATAAACTAGAAAACATTGTTGGAGGTTAATGGAACGGCCCTCTCCTGGCCCAAGTTTTATTTAACTGATCGTTATCAGCTTGTTGATGGAAATAGTGAGTTCTCTATGAATACTAAGGTAGTTTGGTGTTCCACAAGGTTCTGTCTTAGGCTCACTGCTTTTTTTTTTCTTTATAAATGCTACCTCTGGGTAATATTATTTGTAAGCAACCATGCTTTTGAAGGCTATTGTGTTCCACAAGGTTCTGCCTTAGGCCCACTGCTTTTTTCTTTATACTATATGCTACCTCTGGGTAATGTTATTCATAAGCAGCCAGGCTTATAGTTTCCACTGTTATGCTGATGATACACAGTTGTATGTTTCAGTAAAGTCAGATGAGAGACACCAAGTTCAAGTCAAGTTTATTTGTATAGTGCTTTTAACAACAGACATTATCACAAAGCAGCTTTAGAGAAAATTTAAGATTTTAAACGTGTGCTAATTTTATCCCTAATAAATTTATTTATATACCCCTGATGAGCAAGCCTATGGCGACGGTGGCAAGGAAAAACTCCCTCAGATGACATAAGGACAAAACCTTGAGAGGAGCCAGACTTAAAAGGGAACCCATTCTCATTTGGGTGATAACTGATAGCAGGATTATAAATAACTTGCTTTTATAACTGTGTCCTATATAGTCACAAAGTACAACTGTATAACCAAGAAATTCAATATAATTTCCAGCTTAATAAAATTGAGTGTATAAAGACATAAGACATTGGATGCTTATTAACTTCCTTCTACTTAATTCTGACAAGACAGAAGTACTTGCAGTCGGACTACATACAGCTAGAAGTAAGTTTTCTGATTACATAGTTACTCTGGACGGCCTTTCTGTTTCATCATGTGTGAAGCCATGGCCTAATGGTTAGAGAAGCAGTTTTGGGGCCCAAAGGTTGCCAGTTCAATTCCCTGGACCAGCAGGAATGGCTGAAGTGCCCTTGAGCAAGACACCCAACCCCCAACTGCTCCCCAGGCTGCACTGAGTATGTTGTACATCACTCTGGATAAGAGTGTCTGGTAAATGCCATTAATGTAATGTACCGTATTTTCTGCACCATAAGGCGCACCGGATTATAAGACGCAGTCTCAATTATGTGGCCCATTTCTGTACT
>JANZLB010000022.1:24880479-24896314 GCA_026167865.1 Notarius quadriscutis
AGACTGTTGTAAAGAGAAAAGGGGATGTCTCACAGTGGGAAACATGGCCTTGTCCCAACTTTTTTGAGATGTGTTGTCATGAAATTTAAAGTCACCTAATTTTTCTCTTTTAAATTATACATTTTCTCAGTTTAAATATTTGATATGTCATCTATGTTCTATTCTGAATAAAATATGGAATTTTGAAACTTTTTTTTTGAATTTGTTTCAAATTGTAAAATTTGTTTCAAATTTTACAATTTGTACTTTATCCCAACTTTTTTGGAATCGGGGTTGTAATAACCTCCTATTTGAATAAACATATGGTGCAGTACTCATAGTGGGTTACCACACTGTCTAATTCTTTTAACAACAAAAATCAATCAGTCAGTCATTCTTATTGGTATTCATTCTTGAAAACTGTATCATATGTTTACAGACATTACTCAGCTTGGATATTTTTGATCTCTTCATGGAAAAGTAATGGAAATCTCAATCTTATTGCCATCATAACAACTCTACTACAGTAATTAGCTTATGAATCTGCTCATTCATTTTACTTATTCATGTGCCATAGTAGGCAGCCCTAACCTATGGTAAGTAAACCTTAACTTTTGTTTTGTCATTCTCAAAGAATATTTTTTCTCTCTGACATGTGACTGGTCAGCATCATCTTGGTCACTGCATGCTGTCTCAGGCTGATGATCATGCTCAGCATCTTGTGTGTCAATGTCATTCTTTTGTATCTCTGTATCCTCTTCCTGTTGATCCACCTAGTGTTCTGCATCATCCTCATGGTTGAGATTCTGTTCCCCTGCTCCATTTTCTGGATCGACCTCTGGTGCCTCTGTCCACAGATGTTGTTCACCCTGTTCCCTGTTTTCTGCTTACAATCCTGTGATTCCTCTCCAGTCATCCTCTGAACTGTGCTCTTGCTGCTTGTGTCTCTGCTTGCTTTTCTGTGTTCTCTTCCTTGGTTCTGCAAGCGAGTTCACTTTCTCCACCAGCAAAAAGTCACATGGCAGCAGGAGGTTCCTGTGGATAACTCGAGTACTCCCCTTCCCATTTTCTGGTTTGAGCTCATATACTGGACTGTCTTTATATTTTCTTTGCGTCACCACAAACACTTGGTCCTCCTTGATCTCAATTTCCCTGGTCCTCCCTTTTCCTTGAGATTTGGGACCATTACTCTGCATCCAGGGTACAGCTCTGCACTATGGGCTTTTCTGTCATGGAAAGTTTTCCATTGTCTGCCCTCCTTACAGGCCATCTCTGAGGCCAGTTTGTAAGCATACAAGCCTTCCACTTCTCAGCGTAGTTTCTGTGGGATGAGCTTTGATCTTTTACTGTGAGCCCAAGCATCAGATCAATAGGAAGCATGGGGTTTCTCCCAAATGAGAGGAAGTAGGGTGTATACCCCGTGGCCTCACTGCATGTGCAATTATAAGTATGGACCACCTTTGCCAGAGACACTTTCCAATCTACCTTAGCTATCTCCAGGAGGTTTCTGAGCATGGCCAGCAGTGTCCTATTAAATCTTTCTGCCTGGAAATTCCCCTGGAGATGGTATGGTGAGGTCCTGGACCCCTTAACTCCACTGCATTCCCCAAGCTTAGCAAACAGTTTGTTTTCAAACTCCCTCCCTTGGTCATGATGGAGTTTTGTGGGAAAACCAAATCTCAGTACAAAATCTCCATATACCTTCACAGCAGGTGTTTTGGCACTTTTATTTCTGCAGGGGTAGGCCTGAGCAAACCGGGTAAAGTGGTCCATCACCACAATTCATACCCTCCTTTACACTTCTCCAAATGCAAGAAGTCAGTAGCAACCAGCTTGTGGTGATGATGCTCAGGGGATCTTGGGTTGGTTTATTGAAACGCTTGTTTTTTTAGATTGATGCACACCCATGTGATGTAATGCTCAACATCCTTCTGCATGTGAGGCCAATAAAAGCAGTCCTGGATAAGGGTCAAAATTCACTGTACTCCCAGATGACGCATTTCTTCATGCAGTTCTTTATAGACAAACTCATGGAATTTCTTAGGCAGGACTAGCTGTGACTGGCTGGTGGTTTTCCTGTACAGTAAACCCTCATCATCAATGTGCAGTTTCTGTCTTTCTCTTACCAGGGTAGCTATTTCCTTGTTGCGGGCCTGTTTTGCATCCTTTGGCCAGTGATTTGGGATGACGTACCAATTCTCCAATTATGGGATCCCCTTTTGGTGCCTCTCTCAGAGCTGCTTTTGGGATCTCCACCCCTGACATTCTCATCTCCTTGTTTTCCTATTTGATCCCTGTTGAAATGGTCAGAGGGCGCAGCCAGGGCTCACCTCCTTGCAGTTGAACAGCCAGAACCTGAGTCACACTATTTATGACTTCCAGTGTCACTGCTTTTGTACAGGTTTGTATGTACTGTTCCATATCCAAGGGCATGCGTGAGAGACCATCAGCATCCCCATTAGCTCTGCCAGGTCGATAATTAATGGAAAACTGGAAATCAGCAAGTTCAATTACCTACATGTGTGTGGTTGCATTCAGCTTGGCTATTGTAAGCACATACAGTAGGTGAGTGGGTTATTGTTGGTGTAGGCAATAAATGGTTGTGAATAGTAGAGAGAGTCCCTAAACCTCTCACATATGGCTCACTTCAGGGCAAGAAACTCCAACTTCCCTGAATGAAGGTGGTAGTTTTTCTCAGGGACAGTTAGAGTCCTGGACCCATACGCAACAACAACCAGCTTTCCACTTCGTCTCTGATAAAGCACTGCCCCAGGGTAACCTAAAACTGGGGGCTGAATAAGAAAGTCAATTACCTGATAGAGCACTTATTCAGCTGACCACACAACTGGGTGTGATGATGGTAACTGCTCCCTTTGTTTTGTGCCCTTTTGTCATGTTTTCTTTTTGTGTGTTTTCCTTTTACTGTCTTTTCTGTAGAGAGGTGGCCATACAGAGCGTGAAAAGTTGGGAATTTAGTTGCGACATTATGACATGAATCCCAACAACTTCCCCACTTCCCCAATCATCGTGGGGTTCCTTTGCTTTAAAGCCTGGATGGGGCAATGTCTGCTGGGTCCATGGTGTGTCTGTCCTTGGTAACAAGCCTCCCCAGGAATCTCACCTGACCTCACCTTTGAAGCGCTCACATTTTCTGGGGGTCAGTCTGACTCCCTGGCTCTCATAACACTGCTGGACCTTCCTTAGATCATTTAAGTGGTCCTCAAATGTCTGAGATTGAACCAGGCTATCATCCAAATAAGATAATCATATCTAATCTTGCAGCCCCACCAAAACATTCTTCCACTGACCTCAAACTCTGCAGGACCTTTCAAGAAAACTTCAGCTTTCTTACAGTCAAAGGAGAATGCTGTGCTAACAGCCTCTGTCACAACACATGGTGGCTCTATTTCCATCTCTAACAGGCATTCAATCACACTGAAGCCAATGATTGGCTCCTCTGCCACTCTACCTTCATGAGCTACTAAAACTGGTACTAGAAGCTCTAATTGTGTGGCCTCTTCTGTGGGCAACCTGAACTTAATTTCAACCCACCCAGAAAAAGGGACTGGTGTCTGATTTACTGCCCTCCCATCTAGTATATCTGGTCCAATGATCTCAGTTAAGCTCCTAACTGTAATATGTGGCATGTTCATTTGTCCCCATTTTTCATTTATGAGACATACCTCTGATCCAGTCTCCCAGAATACTCTTGTTTTCACTCCATCTGACAGGTAGGTGATATGTTTCTTCCCAATCAGACTCCAAAAATTGTCCAGGCTGGGCCCTTTGCTTTGGGGAGAGGAGGCTGACGGTGACTGTTTTGTTTCTCTTGTCTTGTGTGCTAGCTGCTGCTTTTGTCTCCAAATGTTTAATGCTGTCAGTGATAATCTTGTAAACATCTTGTTGCTGGTCACTCTGTTTAGGTTCTGTAACAAGTGGGAATGGAAGGGATGTCACAGTGCTAGCTGACATATCTATGTACTCTGACCTGTCTGCGGGCTTGCTTCAGGTCCTGCATCCCCTGGACAGATGCTGACTTTGTCCACATTTGAAGCAATCATCACACTGCTATCCTCCATTGTTGTCCCGACAATCCCTGCAGCCCCATTTCCTACTTCGATGATGTGGAGGGGAAAATCTGTGTGAATAATGAATAACTCCCTTTATTTCTGTGATTTCGCCTTTTAGTTGATTTATTATATCCAGCTCTGATTCTTTACGAGTCACTGTTGGTTGTGTTTTAATAGCTTTAGCTTTTGTAGATGTGTAGGGTGGCTATTCTTGCCCACCCACTGCACCAATTGCTGCCTCCTGGGCTGGTTGTGCTTTGACTTTAATTTCTCTCACTTTTGGTTCTCTGCTGTTCTTCCTGAATTTTTGTTGCCTCTCCCACTCAAGGCTTGCTGCTTCATTTGTCTTTGCAATTAGAACCTCATCAGTGACTGCTGGGTTATCCAGCTAACTCTTGATCTGATATTTCACATGGTCACTGATCAAACCAATACCCACAGCTCGCAAGAACTTCTTTTGTATCATTTCAGCACTGCACTGCTTGTCGGCACCTGATTCCCAAGATGACACTAGGAGTCTCTCCTTCAGCTTTATCACCTTGAATAGAAAGTTTTCCTAGGACTCATTGCTGTCCTGGGTAATATTTATCAGCTGACAGAGATCAGTGGAGCTGTCCTCTTTGTAGTGCCCCTATAATATCATGCAAAGCCATGGGAAGATAAGGTCCATTTTGATCTCCAACATGTCACGGAAGCTTAGATTTGGGCTTCTGGCTTTGACCATGGCTTCAATAATTTCTGCCTCACTGTGATTTCTTTTCAGTCCCATTTCAATTTGATGAACCAAAGTTGGAGTATGAAAGTTTGTCTCTCTGACCCCATTCCCTAATCTGTCCATTCATTTTTAAATCCCCGCGTATGGTCACTTCAGGTGGCTGGGTTGCTGGTGGAGCAGTGGACTTGGGGCTCGCTGAGACCTTGGAAAGTCAGTTTGTTTGTTAGTCTCACCATTTCTTCCTCTAGTTTGTTTGAAGCTGTCTGAAAGCTTAGCTGCAGTGCTGCATACTGTTCTTGTAGGCTGGCCAACGCAACAGCACTCTCCTCAACATCCTGTGTTTGGTTATTGCTTTCTTTCACTTCTTTAGCACTTTCAGTGAAGCGGACCAGGAATGTGTCCTCTTCTTCAGTTTCAATAGCTGTTTCAACTGCTTTGCTTAATGAGCTAATCAGCGTATGCTTCTTTGTCTGTTTTTCAGTGAAGATTTTAGCTTGCAAACACAGCTCTAGTAGCTGGTTAAATCTTAACTGCAGCAGGATCTCACTTAGCTAGTCTTGCAGTTGCTCCAACTCCATGCCTTGTGTGTTGAATCTGCAACCTCATACTGCCTCTCAGTAGTACCACTGAACCATCCTCTACTACCAGATTTTGTTGCACACTTGAATTAAGAGGAGTCAAAACTCAGTGTGGCTTTTGACTATGTGTTTATTGATGTGCTGCAAAATACAGACATAATGTAATGTTACACCGCATGTCTTATACAGTCTCTTGTCTTGCTTGGTGCACCACATCACAATGAGTGTTGCTGCCTTTATGTAAACTCAAACTCTACAAAACAATTAACATCTAACATGTATTACGATAGGCTCCACAAAGTATTACTGTGGTTTCCTGTCCCATTTCACTGTATTTACAGTTGGGCACAAGCACACAAAACACACAACTCTAGCACCACGAGGTCCGTACATGTCCTGGTCAATTAGCGTTAGCTGCTAACAAATAGGTTGGTGGCTAATTCACATAGCTGACAACAAATACATGATAACACATACACAGTGGGCATAAACAGACAACTTTTCCACATTCTTTACAATCCTCTGCATTAATATTATGCAAGTGTCCACTTATTACCCATTTTATACTTGCTCACCTGCAAAATACAGACATGATGCACTGTTACACCATATGTCTTATACAGTCTCTTGTCTCGCTCACCGCAACACCTCACAATGAATGTGCCTAGCCGCATACTCCCCCTTGTGGTGCAATGGAGAAACAACCTCTCCCAACTCATACATCTCAGTATAAACAATAGCAGCACAGATCATCCTGTGAGCCACACAGGTATATGGAAGAACACATTTTGACTGTCTCAACATTATCACAAAATAATAATGAAATAAATAAAATATGTAGAGGGTAGCTTCTTTTGACTCTTCTTGTCCTTACAACTGGATTTCTGATTTTCATGAGTGATAAGCCATAATCATCGAAATTAAAACAAAAAACTCCTACCCTTACCAGTCTTGCAACACCCATGGTTCCATCACCTTAGACTTTATCACAAATCTTCCTTCATGGTAGATATTGTCACTGTGATGGGCAACTGTGTCCCACAACCAAATAACTATTAGTTTATCACCAGACGGCGGTTCTATGATTGACAGCCAGGCAACATGTTGCTAGGAGGCAGGTACGGTGTATAAGACACAGTCTGGCATCAGATCATTGCACTAGCTGCTCTCTCCCTACCAACCTGGAGATACAAAAGTTAGCATTCACTGAGTTGAGTAGTTTCAGGTATTCAGTTGACAGTGCTTCTCCTGTGTGTTTCTCCAAACAGAGATTGATGAAGACAAATGACAGTCCTTGCTGCTGCCCTAAGCCAACATCCATACCACTTGCAATTACCAAACTCCACAACCTAAGTCACTGCTCTGCTTCCAACTTTGCCCAGGCACCTGCTGTGACACTGAACTCCAAAACTGCTGTTGCCTGTAAAACTCACACTAGAATGAGGAAAAGGTTGACCTCAGTCACCCCATCATCCAGCATTTCCCTTCACAGAGAAAACAATGAACAAGAACCCTAACCTAGCTGTTCTTGCAAAATATACTGTATATGATTGATTTCACTTACAACATTTTAACTACCGGTACTGACTTACTTGTAAAACAAAATAAAATTTGCTTTTTGAAAATTTTCACTTGAATGAGAAAAGAAAGGGTAATGCAAAAAATAATTTTCTTCAAGTTGAGGCTTTGCATTGTGCGACAATTTGCCTTTGGACTGGTGAGCTGGTAGAAAACAAAGATGGAGCTGAATGACTGTTGTATATATGCACATGCAGCACATACCTGCACTTTGGGGAATAAAAATGCCTTTAGGGATGACCACCTTGTCCTCAGAGTTTCTGGCCCAGTCCACCATACCCTTTCGTCCCTTCATGGGGAAATTAATATCAGTCATCACTGATACTGCAGGGAGCCTCTGGATGCTGGCCACTAGGGAAAATTTCAAAGATCACAAATTTACAAATGATAGCAAGTTTGCTATTAATGATTAAGTCACTAAAAATGTCACACAATTGCAAACAGTTACATTTGCAAGTTCATGTAATATAATTGGAAAAATTGAAGGCATGTATGAATAAAAAGTATATTAATTGCATAAAGAAGTTGATGTACAAGCCCCCTTTCCAAAAAAAAAAAGTTGGGATATTTTCCAAATGGCAACAAAAAGAAAAATAACTGTCAGAAGTGTTGTCAACATATAAACATTGTGACCAGAGGAAACAACATACTGGACAAGGTCTACACCATCTTAAAGGAGGCATATAAGGCATTCCCTCTCCCCCACCTTGGCTCCTCAGACCACATATCTATCATGCTAATGCCTGCATCCAGACCTAAGGTGAAGCTGGTGAAACCAGTCAGAAAACAAAGAGTGTGGTCAGCGTGGAGTACCTCAGCTCTGCAAGACTGCCTGGAAACCACAGACTGGAATATTTTCCAAGAGGCAGCAACCTACAACCACTAGACTGACTTACACGAATATACTGTACAATGACGGAGATGAACTACATCAACAAATGCATCAATGATATAACAGTGACTAAGATAATCACTCTACACTCCAACCAGAAACTGCAAACTCCAAAATGAGACAAAAACAAAAAAAATCTGATTTGTTAATTCATGTGAACCTTTATTTAACTGGCAAAAGTACAAAGAAAAAAAATTCATGAGTTTTACAGACAAAATTGTATTTTGTAAATATAAACAGAATTAGAATTTGATGCCTGCAACACACTCAAAAAAGTTGGGACAGAGGCAAAATAAGACAAAAGTTTATATGACATTCAAATAACACCAATTTGGAGGGTTCTACAATAAACATGTTAATTGTTAACAGGTGAGGGTATCATGATTGGGTATAAAAGGAGCATGCATCAAAGGCTCAGTTTCTGCAAGCAAGGATGGGTCGTGGCTCATCCCTTTGTGCCAAAATTCACGAGACAATTGCTAGTCAATTCAAAAATAATATTTTTCAATGCAAGATTGCAGAGAATTTAGGTATTTCAAAATCTACAGTTCATAATACTGTGAAAAGTTTAAGGGAATTATTAGACATCTCAGTGAGTAAAGTGCAATGTTGGAAACCATGGTTGAATGTGTGTGACCTTCAAGCCCTTAGGCGACACAGAAACCATCATGCTAATGTAGAAAATATAGCCATGTGGGCTTGGGAGTACTTCAGAAAACTGTTGTCACTTAACACAGTCCGCCACTGCATCCAGAAATGCAACCTGAAACTATTACACAAGGAGGAAGCCATTCATAAATTCTATGCAGAATCACTACTGATTTCTCTGGGCCTGAACTCATCTCAGATGGCCTGAAAGACAGTGGAAATGTCTGCTGTGGTCAGATGAGTCCACATTTCAGCTTATTTTCAGGAAAACCAGACATGGAGTTCTCCATGCCAAAGATGAACACGACCATTCAGTTTGTCATCAGAGAAAGGTGAAAAAACCAGCATCTGTTATTCTATGGGGTGCAACAGTGCCCACAGCATGGGTGAGTTGCATGTGAGCGATGGTACCATTGATGCAGAGGTGTATTTTGGGATTTTAGAAGCATGCAGCCATCAAGGTGATGTCTTTTCCTGAGAAGTCCATGCTCATTTCAGCAGGACAATGCCAGGCCTCATTCTACATGGGCTATAACAGCATGGATTCATAGACACAGAGTGTGTGTGCTTGACTGGCCTGCTGCCAATCCAGATCTGTCTCCTGTTGTGAATGTATGGTGCATCATGAAGAGGAGACAATGGTGACCACAGACTGTTAAGTAGCTGAATTCTTGTATCAAGCAAGAATGGACAACAATTCCAATTGCAAAATTTCAACAATTAATATACTCAGTTCTCATGTGATTAAAATGTTATTATTAAAAAGAAAGGTGATGTAACACAGTGGTAATAATGCCTCTGTCCCAAATGTTTTGTGTTGCAGGCATCAAATTCTAACTTCATTTATATTTACTAAATATAATTACGTTGGTCAGTCAATCTATTGAAAATATTTTTCTTTATACTTTTTGCCAGTTAAAGAAAGGTTCATGTGAATTAACACATCAAAAAAATTTTTGTTCTTATTGCATTTTGGAAAATATCCCAACTTTTCTGGAAATGGGATTTGTAAATACAAAAGTACATCACTCAGGCAAATAAATTTAAAATATAATTCATATAACTCATTCCTCCCCATTAGTTAAGGATCTACCCAAACTTTTACATCAGGAAGAATACTCTATGAAACTGAAACACACAGCACTTCAAGAAAAGGTTCCATCCAGTTCAACTCTGCACAAAGCCTATTCAGTCTCTGCTCCTGTTCTTTTTATTCAGTATTGTTAGTGTTAATATTATCCCAGCTGAATACAGGGGATTGATGATTTAGTTAAGTTCAATTTTATTTAGATAACACTTTTAACAATGTACACCATATGGTCAAAAGTATGTGGACACCTGACCATCACACCCATATGTGGGTCTTCCACAAACTGTTGCTACAAAGTTGAAAGCACACAATTGTCTACAATTTATTTGTATGCTGGAGCTTTAAGATTCATTCAATGGAACAAAAGGGCCCAAACATGGTCCAGCATAATAATGCCCATGGCATACACAAAGCAAGGTCTATGAAGGCATGGTTTGACAAGGTTGGTTTGGAAGTACTCATGTGGCCTGCAGAGAGCCCTAATCTCAATCCTATTGAATACCTTTGGGATAAACTGGAATGTCAACTGTGCACCAGGCCTTCTCACCTGATATCAGTGCCTGACCTTACTAACTTTCTTATGCCTGAATGTGCACAAATCTTCACAGACAAGTTCCAAAACCTAGTGGAAAGCCTTCCTTGTGAAGACTGTTGCAACAGTGATGAGACCAACTCTATATTAATACACTAAATCTGGAATGGGATGTTCAAAAGACACATACGAGTGTAATAATCAAATGTACGTTTGACCTTATAGTGCACATAATCAAAAAGAAGATTACATTTAGTTCAATAATGTGGAAGCCAGAGGTGATGGTGACAAGGAAAAACTGAGACAACATGAGGAAAAAGCATTGAGAGGAACCAGACTATCAAGAGGGAAAAAATAAGAGGGAACCCATCATCTTCTGGGTAACAACAGATAGAGGGCTTGTAAATCACTTCTCTCAACATATAAAGTTAAACAGTGCAGTGTGTGGAAAGGATTTTCAGTATGTGTGTATTGTAAATAAGTCCTTCGATGAGCCCAGTTCAGTCTTTATCATTACAGTTCATAGGTACAAGTTTAGGTTAGATTATCCATGTCAACAAGGAGATAACTTGGGCATAAAGTACAAGACTGTCAGTGGGTTGGGGCGAGACATGAAAACAGGCACAGTTTTGTGGATGTGAAGATGCTTGATCATTTATTTGAACCTGACATAACATTCAGGTATGGACATAACATAATACCTATACTCTTCTATACTGTGATAGATATGTTTTCATCATGTATCAACAATTGTCAAACAATTATCTGAAAGTAATTAAAAAAGTGTTTCTATTGATTTATGTACTTGTCGCCAATATTATAATTACAACTGTTTGTTATTTTTGTCTTGGATTTACTAACTCATGGCAAACACAGTCTCAAAATATGTAAACCACAATGTTTAAATATGTGCCCCGAGATTATGCTCTTGACAGCTGACTGTATTTGTCTGTTTATACAAAGTTTATTGTATATACTGTACGTTGTATTGTGCAGAAAACAGGAAAGCAAAGGTGATGTACTAAGGATCATTTAAATAGCAACAACCATGCAACAGCCAAAACAAAAATGAAAATAAAAGCCAAATAGAAATAAAAACTTGTATACAAGCAAAAGGTCTTGTTTCAACAATATTAACCAGTGATGGGCATCCAGGAAACTGATTGCAGGTGGTTACTGGTGTAACCAGTCTTGGGTATTTTCACCTGGAGCCAGAAAACAAGACTACTACAAAGAGCCATAGGCACAACAGGCTCAGCCTGCTGTGTATAAAAGGAGCTAGCACTGAGGCATAGCTAAATAGTTTAACAGCAGCCATAAAAATACAGGGGCCATAAAATGCACTCCATGTGTGTGTGTGTGTGTGTGTGTGTGTGTGTGTGTATGTGAATGAGAGAGAGAGGGTTAATCTCAGGGCATATTGTGTGGCGCAACAGACAGCTTTAAATGATGAGAGGAGATCCTGGGTGACATGATTCAGAGAAGCTTTAATGACATAAGGGGTTCATTCCTTCTCTAAAAGAAGATAAAAAGTACATAAATCAAACCCAAAATAGAATAGTCTAATTACCTCCACAAATGTGGAGTCTATAGTCTACCAGAGGATTATATTACATCGCATACAATGCCCTCCAAAAGATACTGGCACTGAATGAGTAAAAATTAACATATGCATAGTTGTATTTAATTTTTTTTATTCAAACACAAAGTTGTATTTTTATTTATGGTGTGCAATTTTTCCTACAAATACAATTAAAATTCATGAATTTCTTGCAATTAATATTTTGTGATGGACCTTCATTGCAGAGAATAACAGAACTGAGTCTCTCTGCATGGGTCTGAGACACCTGTAGATGCATCTTTATGTTCACATGTTTGTGCATATAAACTTTCTTCTTCAATCAGATCACATCCTTCCAATGTACACTGCCCTGCCAAAAAAAAAAAAAAGTTGCGCACTCTAATATTTGGGTGGCCGACCTTTAACTTTGATTACAGCATGTATTCACCGTGGTATTATTTTGATAACCGTATGCAATGTCACAACATTTATTTCAGGCCAGAATTGTATTAATTTTTCACTGAGATCTTGGGTTGAGGATGGAAGAGTTGAACCATTGCGTAAAGTCTTCTCTAGCACATCCCAAAGATTCTCAATGGGGTTAAGGTTGGGATTCTGTGGTGGCTGATTCATGTGTGAAAATGATTCCTCATGCTTCCTGAACCACTCTTTCACAATCTGAGCCCAAATTTTATGCCCGTGCCATCAGGGAAGAAAAAAATCCATTGATCTGATGACATGGTCATTTAGTACATTCAGGTCATCAGCTGACTTCACTTTATTGCCCCATAACATTGCTGAGTCTCAACCTGACAAACTGAAGCAACCACAGACCATAACACTGCCTCCAGAGGCTTCTACAGTGGTCACTATGCATGATGGATTCATCGCTTTATGTGCTTCCCTTCTTACCCTGACACACCCATCACTCAGGAATAGGTTAAAGGAATACTCCGGAGTAAAATGCTTTCTAGGTCTGTTTTCGCATTATTGGGAGTGCACACGTTGAGTTGTTACCACAATCACATCAATTGGATGCGTTTTGAGAAAATTCGTTTTTTGTGATTTCAACCGGAAAGCGCAAACACGGCAGTGCGCGGGGCATGTCTTTTTGCCGATACAAAATGCTAGTTTTAAAACCATTGCAAAGCTCAAAACAACATGACAGTTCTGTGGAAGTGAGTAGAGGGTTCCTACAAACAAAATGAAGTGTCCCTAGCTCTGCAAGTGCACGGACAGTGTGTAGAAGAGTAAATACAAAGCCAGTACCTCACCTGAAGTTGTTGTTCTCCCGCTGGAAATGCACTTGGCACTCGACTTTTTTTTTTTTATGGACTTTACGGACCTAGAAAGCATTTCACTCCGGCGTGTTCCTTTAAGTCCACGAGCTGTATTCCAGTCTTTTCTGTTGCGTGTATACAAGCCAAAATATGTAACGGTCATATCTCCTCTGTCAATTCCTCACGGATTTCCATTCCAATTGTTGCATGAGAGAACTAATCACTCCACACAAAACTTGGTTGTTTTGTCTAATTCTTTGCTAACGAGTTAGTAATTAGGCCAATTAACAAATTTTCCAGGCCTCTCACTAGAATTGTCTACTCTCTCATTTCTCATCCGATTTCAGTTCTGATTGATGTTTTGGGTAGATCTTCCCATGAGGAACAAAACTTGGCTGATAAATTTTTTTTCCTATTGTAAACAATTTGTTTACAACTTTGTTTATTTTCTGTTAAATCATGTCTTCTCCCTCTATTCTCAGTGAATTTCAGTTCTGATTGTTTTGCTCAAAAAGAACTAGTCATTCTGCACAACACTTAGTCATTTTATAGTCAAATTTTTACTAATGAATGACTAATTAGGTCAACTTTATGAATTTTGGGACTTCTCAATAGAATTGTATCTCCTCTCGCAGTTCTCACCTGATTTCAGTTCTGATCGATGTTTTGGGTAGCTCTTCCCTCAGGGAACAAAACTTGGTCATTTGTTTGTTGATTTTTCTGGTTGTAAACAATTTGTTTACAACTTGGTTTATTTTCAGTTAAATCATGTCTGTCTCAGTTCTCAATGGATTTCAGTTCTGATTGTTTTATTTGAAAGAACACAAAATTTGGTCATTGTATTGTCAATTTTTTGCTACCAACTTGGTTATTAGGTCAACTTAACAAATTTTTCTTCTGACTAGAATTGTATCTCCTCTCTCATTTATGTGAATTCAGTTCTGACCGATGTTTTGGATAGATCTTCCCTTGGGGAACAAAATTTTGTCCTTTACTGATTTTCCTGTTGTAAACAATTTGTCATGGAGGTTGGTCTTCTCTCACATTTCAGTTCTGTTTGATGTTTTGGTAATCATAGTTGTTTTGATGGCAGGCCAGATGAGCTACGATGTTCTGGTTTTGTACTATTTTTCAATGAAATATAGGGCTTCCATGCATATCACATCTCCATGCATATCATTGCATTCTGTTTTATTTGTTTTACACAGTATCTCAACTTTTTTGGAACTGGGGTTGTATTAAGAGACTTTGTGTGTTGTACAGGTTTATCCGTGTTGTGGGGACACACAACACAGTTAACAAGGTCTTCCATTTGGTGGCTCTGGAATGTATGTACACCCAGCGTCCCTTCACCCTGGACAATGGTCTTCTGGGTAATGTAGTTCATATTTATATACTAATGCTATAATATACTGTGTGTGTCGTGGCCTGGGAAAACCGTTCACATGATGAAATGTTGATATTTTCTGAATATACTGTATAATTCTGAAAACTACAGAAACAAAAGCATGTTAAAGTCTATCTCTAAAAGTAAAAAGGTATTAGAAATTAGTATTTAAAGATTAAAGGGAACTTACTGCTTATTTACCCAGACAAGTTTATAAAGCAAATCAAAGCATTTTGACAATGAGTGAAATGTATGTTTTTCTTAACGTTGAGGTATCAAAGTAGGTAGAAAAATGGGCTGTCGCTATGGGCTCGTTCCATGGATTCATCCACAGCGACATCCAATGCGTTGGGGTGTGTGTGTGTGTGTGTGTGTGTGTGTGTGTGTGTGTGTGTGTGTGTGTCCCACACGCGCGCACACACATACACCCTGTTTAAAATGATAAGTTTTTCTGATGTAAAAAAAAAATGAGACCACAATAAATAATTTAAAAACTTTTCCCACCTTTAATGTAACCTATAACCTGTACAATTCAATTGAAAAACAAACAAATCTGTTTGGGGGAAAAACATAAATTTACAATAAGCTGGTTGCATACGTGTGCATACTCTTAAACTAATACTTTGTTGAAGCACCTTTTGATTTAATTACAGCATTCAGTGTTTTTGGGTATACACCTGCCATCAGTTAAAATGACTGATTAACCCCAAATAAAGTTCAGCTGTTGTAGTAGGATTTTCCTGACATTTACTCAGTTGCATCCTCCAGCAAAAGCCATGGTTTGCTCAGGTTCAGAGAGCTTACAGAGCATCAAAGGGATCTCATTGTTGAAAGGCATCAGTCAGGAGAAGGGTACAAAAAATTTTCATGGCATTAGATATACCATGAAGCACAGTGAAAACAGGTCATCAAGAAGTGGAGAAAATATGGGACAACAATGACATTACTGAGAACTGGACGTCCCTCCAAAATTAATGAAAAGACAAGACAAAAACTGGTCAGGGAGGCTGCCAAGAGGCCTACAGCAACCCTGAAGGAGCTGCAGGAATTTCTGGCAAGTACTTGTAGTGTACTAAATGTGACGACAATCTCCTGTATTCTCCATATGTCTTGACTGTTGGGTAGGGTCGCAAGACAGAAGCCTTTTCTTACAAAGAAAAACATCCAGGCCCAGCTAAGTTTTGCAAAAAAAAATACATCAGCTCTCCCAAAAGCATGTGGGAAAATGTGTTATGGTCTGATGAAATGAAGGTTGAACTTTTTGGCCACAATTCCAGTGTTGGCCACGATTCTAGTGTTGGCTCCAAAACAACACTGCACATCACTAAAAGAATACCATACCCATGGTGAAGCATGGTGGTGGCAGCATCATGTTTTGGGGTTGTTTTTCATCAGCTGGAACAGGGGCTTTAGTAAAGGTGGAGGGAATTATGAACAGTTCTAAATATCAGTCAATTTTGGCCCAAAACCTTCAGGTGTCTGCTAGAAAGCTGAAGATGAAGAGGAATTTCATCTTTCAGCACGA
>JANZLB010000022.1:25013695-25028808 GCA_026167865.1 Notarius quadriscutis
TGCTTCAGATGGGTTAAATGCAGAGGATAAATTTCACTGTGCTTGAAGTGTGCATGTGACGAATAATAAAGGTTCTTATCTTCTTATCTTAAATGATTTTGGAGGCTTTTCTATTTACACTGCTCTCTTTCCCTCTCTACTGAGGTATAATGCCTAAAAAAAATGCAATGGACACATCAGACTTCATTGAGACAAAGTGCTTTAGTCTAAATCTCAGTCTGTGGAAATTTCAGATCTAAGAGTTTGTACCTGTGCACTCAGGGTTGTGGCACTCTCGGCTCTCAGCCCAGTGGCCGCGGCACTCTGATCCGCCATGAGCAGCTGCTGAGCACTGCCTCTTTCTCTGCTGCGTTCCATTGGCACAGGTCACTGAGCAATCACTCCATGCACTCCATTCCTGCCACTGACCATCCACTGCAGCCAGCCAAGGAGACAAAACACAAGAGATTAGTCAGTTAACCTTGGACTCATTTTAGACACAACAAACAAATTGTGTGACTCGACAGCTCAGCATGAATTTAAAAATATAAACACCACCTGTATTTAGTAAGCAGTGAATGTTTATGAAGCATTCTATGTATTGTATTTTAAGTATTCATCTGTTATGTAAATAGTTCATATATTATTTTTAGTATTATATTGGTGGTACACTTCCAGTGTGAATTCTGGACAATTAGATATTCTGTATGCATGGCTATGAACCATAGAGATGATGTCTGTATGAAATACAAAGCAACTTTTGGGGAATTTGATTTATGTTTTAGCCAGATTACAGACAAAAGGCAATCTAGAATATGGAATAGAGATACACTCTCACTCTCTCTCTCTCTCTCTCTTATTGTCTCCACCTTATATTCATAAAAAACAAATGCAATGCAATAATCTTTTCAGCAGTATTTATACTTTATTTACAGAAATGCTGGGGTTGCCTGAGAAGATGCTGAATGAAAATAGAAAGCTGGTGTTTGGCAACAGAAGATGCACTGAATGAACCGAGTCTACAGGGAAAAGAGATGCTGTGGGGAGAAGAGCTGCTAATTGCCTGGCTTTTTTTCTGTTGAATGGGCCGAAGCTTTTAAGGAGACAAACAAGGCAGTCTGCAATCAGATGGAGCACAATCTGTCAGTTACCCCATCACAGCCAAACATTTGTTGTACAGAGAATCTCATCATCACAAATCTGCTTGCCATTCATGGGCAATTGCGGCTAAGTGATTTTCACTTCAGCCCATGTGTTGCGTCATCTCTATAATGCCAGATCTGTTCTGTGGAGAAACAGGAAGTGCAGCTAATGTAATAAACCTTGGTCAGCTAGTCATGGGCAATTTTGCATATGATTTTGTCTGCCTCCCAAAATCAGGTGTAAATTAGTGCCATGTGTGTTGTTCAAATCAGCACAGGCAATGTTGCCAGGTGCATGGTTTTCCTGCAAGACTGATCTACTTTGGAGTGCAAGAGTGAGGGTTTTACTGTTGATATAAAAAACAAACAAACAAACAAACAAACAAGCAAACCAAAAATGCTCATAGATCAAAACAATAATAGACATTCTATTTATTTACTTATTACAAAATGTCTTATATTTATTACAAAATGTAGGATGTTATTTTAGGATGTTGGTGAAATAACTGGCAGCTATGGTCTAAGTACATACATATATACAGTATATCAAACGCATAGCCTACATATTATTATGTGCACAGCAGGCATTTCATTAAAACCAATTTGCCTAATAATCAAATGGCATATCAGCCATATTAATTGTCTACATTTTTTTTAATTCTCACATAGGAGCCTTCATTCAAGAACTGTACTAAGACATTAGTTGTGTTACTGAACTTGCATTTCCTATTTAGCCGCAAGCAATTTGATGGCTCTGTGGTTGACTTTACTTGCCATTTCATACCGATTTTTAAATCACAATTTGCACCTCACACAGGGAGCATTAATAGGTGTTCCCTGCTGCAGTTTGCAACATGAGCTAAAGCTTTGGTAAACTGAACATTAATTTCAGCTGCTGCTGCATTAGGTTATGTTTTGAACTGCACCTCTGCATGCATGTACATCTCGGCCTGAGAGTCTCTAGATCTTCATCCATGCTCCTCCAACTTGCTCAATATAATACTTACTAACTAGAACTACAATCGTGAAGACAGAGGGAGCTGTGAGGTGGGCTTAGGTTCTCTTTGTCGTGGGGGAGAGGGAAATTATATATTGCCACAGTGGGCCTAATTCCAATCAGAATTTCAGAAGACAGCAGGTTTGAGTGCACCCAAAATTAGTGAAATGGTCATTGATTTTGGCAGCAAAAATTAGAGAAGGAAACAGACCTGGGCAAAGGGCGATGTTGCAGAGTTTACTCTGAGTCTCAGGGCCATCACAGCCCCTACCACCGTGCTGAGGGGGTGTGCAGACTCTGGTTCGGGTACGGTGACCCCGACCACAGGTAAAGGAGCACAGACTCCATGGAGACCATTCCTCCCACACACCATGCACTGCCAACACAGGAAAGTAGTTAAGACACATTGGGACACACACACACACACACACACACACACTTTCATAAATATATTAATAAACTCTACATCTTATTAAAAACATCTTAGTAGTACAGAAAAATCAGCAGGAAAGAACCATGCATTTTAGAATATGTTAAGTGGATGAAAATGCACACAGAGTGATCATAGTTTAGAGTTTGAGAGGTCAGTTTAGAGGTTCAATTTAAAAAAAAATCAAAGTTTTTTTTTTCTGTCTTCTTTGTTAGCTGTTTTTAAGCAACAGGCCAAGCTGAACATCATCAACAACATTTAAAATGGTATGAGAAGGTACAAAAGTACAAAATGACAATGATTCATCCTTGAATACAGCCTGAATTTGTGATTCGATAATGTTGTGCTATGCTTCAATAATGCTAGAAAACATTATCTAATCACAGCCAATTTACTCTTCCTTGCTTAGACTATACTTCCAGCTTATGATCCATTTTTAATCCTTTACTACTTACTGCTAACAATACCAATATTCTCCACATGGCATGGCATAAATCATCAAAAGCCCAGGTGTGTGTACACTGTTGGGTCACTCTCCAGTCGTACATTCCCTCTCAGTGTCCTTCCTTTCTGCCAGCGAAGCCATCTTTTTCTCTCCAATTGAATAAAGAATTCTGGAGTCCTGCTCAAACATTTTTAATTTAAAAGGTACATCCCTTTGCACTTTCCGCAAAAAGGTAGGACAAGGAACTTATAGTCATTTGGAGCCTTCTTCAGAGCAGCATCAAGGATCCTTCCGTAAATAGATTATATAAACATAAATAAATAGCTTTTTTATTATTGGTCAGGTTCTCACCTTTAAACATATTGCATCAGAATATGTTCTAATTGATGAGGCTCACCTGCTTCAGTTAATACTACAATATTAAAGCAAGACTGAGCAACAGCTTGTCCATCTCTATACTGTACTCTACTACTGAAGTCAGGGCTTAGAAAGTGTTTCAACACTTATGAATATAGGGCAACATATTTAAAACATTTTGCTCACAAGGTTAAAAAAAACTGTGGAATCTGAGATGGTTTCATAAATTGTCCATGGAATTTGACTGCTGAAGGCACTGATATTTAATAAGTGAATAGACAAGGCAGGTGTAGTAAAAACACATGGCCATGTCTGTTCCACATTAGCAATGGGAACAAATTCACTTACACATCTCTCTTAATCAGAATTTCTACTCTGGTTTAAAAAACAAACAAAATAAAACAAGAACAACAACAACAAAACCCATCTCTCTTGACACATAACACTATGCCTCTTCAAAAATACCAACAGTCACATCCACTGTAAAAGGGCTATTAGGTGCAAAAAAAAAAAAAAGAGAGTACAATTCTATTAGCATATTGGCTAATTTTCAAGGTTCAAAGTTGAGATTTTTCTACTGTAAAACCACAAGGCTGATCTGTGCTGAAGTTTTAAGACATTTTTTTTTCTTGAAAATAATTTTGTATTCATCATTTTTGAAAGCTAAAGGGACTTTGACAACAATGGCAAATGCCATCCTGGCACTTTGTTGCATTTCAGTAAAAAAAAAAAAAAAAGCACAAGTGACAAAATTTCAAGCATTGGTGTGCACAGGAATTATGATAAAAGGCAAGATCAAATTATTACCTTATTCATTTCCAGGAAATGCAATTTCATATACATTTTATTATTTCATCCAAGGTACTCTTGGATGAAATTGGAAATGTGTAGAAATAAAAACTTGCTCCCCCATTACCTCCACCCCCACCCCTCAAACAGTAAGCAGGCAACTACAAATCAGAAAGTTTTAGTCAAGTTACTTTAGATACAAGTACTCAGAAATTGGAAATAATAATTACATTAATCATATTTCATGGTTAAAGGGTTTTAAAGGGCTGCTCTGTATTGTTCAAATGCTTTCTCCTTGCACATAAAAAATAAGCCAAAACTCTAGTTAGCTGGTAACACATGTTTAGAATTGCAAACACAACATTTTAATTCCTTAGGGATTTTTTGGATTGGTATTGTAAAATAAATAAGTTCTGACAAGTTCTTTTTGAAGCAACTTCCCAGGTTTTTTTTTTTTTTTGTCTTTTTACTTTAAATTACAAAATAACCAAGAGTAGATGACAAAATGTACATTTTATAAAACCACTTTACTTAAAAGATTGGTGGATGAAGGCAATGTGAATAATGGGTGCACACAAACTAGGAAAATAGATGAAAAAAAAAACATAAAACATGAATATATCATGATATGTCAAGATGACATGACAAGAAAAATCCATTAAAAGTAAATGAGAAGAATAATAACAATTCAACAAACAGACAGGAAGTGCCACTGTGCATATTTTGGCTAACACTACCTGGACAAGGGGCAGTGTTATTGCAAACCCTTGATTCTCTTAAAGGGCCGCTGCAGTGTGTTCCGAAAGGTGAGACACATGTTCTTGTTCGCACCTGCAACCCTTGACCACATGTAACTGAGCAAGAGCTCCACTGGGACCACTCCTCAGCACCTGGGTCACCTGTGTAGGAGAAGGGTGACACCAGTTAAAAGCAGCAACAAGGTCACATAACAGCCCAGGAGGGTAGGGCTAGTCGGAGCGGTGCCCCTACAAAATTTACATGAGGTGCCACACAGGACTCATTATGTTTGCATATTTAAGTCTAGGTGAGTAGGGTAATCCTAGATCTGCATTAATTATTTTGAGTAATTTAAATACTAAAATGGATTGTGTGGCAATCTATGTAACTAATCTATCTATATAGTCAGGGTGTTATATAGTGAATTCACCCTACTTGAAGCATACAGAAAAAAAACCCTAAATCACATTAATAAGTTACTGAATTTATGTTTGAGACAAGATCATAATAATGTATGTGTTGAATGTCTGGTCACCATGTAACAGATACTATAAGCAGATAATTGTGTTCAAATTTAAGACTACTGTCTAAATATCATCTTAGTATTTAAAAATAATACATGCACATAACATAAAGAAATCAAAGAAAGGAAGAAAAGATAAACTGATACCAGAAAAAAAGCATTAAATGTGATAGAACATGTAGAGTACATGCAAGATGGCTTACAAAAGTTAGAGAATGACCTGTGATGAATGTTAGTTTGCAACTACAGTTCTACAACAAAATGGACCATGTCTGTAATTGTTTTTCATTGACCTAAATGCCAGTTCAGCGTTTCTTGAGTTATTTATTTTTGACCCAGTATTGACAAGAAATAGAAAAAAATCAAGATAAGAAGAGGAGTGATCCTCCATCATATTCAGCAGATCACAGCAATTAAGTCACTGCTAACATGATGTTCATTTTACATAAGGAACATTTCTGTTGAAGACAATCAAAATACTACAGAAAGAATCAAGATCATGCTGCCTTAACACATGACTTACACTTAAATATGCATCTAAGACTGGCTCCCTTTACTCTTTTTATAGCTGCTACATTTATGTCAAACAAAGACAAATTATTATTTTTTATGAAAAAATGTACAATGGTACAATTGTATATATACACAATTGTATTAGTTGTAATTCCCCAATGAGCGATTGCATGGCTGTTCCAAATGCAAACAACATATGGAATTTTTCCAGTAGACTGCCTATCATGGGTAAGAAAATATACTGGAAAGATTATTAGCTACTTTTTGTCTGACAAAGGTATACACTCAGCACTAGTCAGATGTCAGTGATATAGCATCTGTGCAGTTACACTGATTTTCAGAGTTATATTATTTTTCTTCTCTAATGTTAGAAAGATAAAGCAAATTTTATATATTTTAGTTTTATTTTATAGAGCATTATTGGGCTGATCATGGAATGGTTTGAAAAGTGGATCAATTTGTTTATTTTTCTATTATTTTCCCTGCTTTTTTAATGAAGCAGCACAACAAACAGGACAGTTTAAAATGGTGAAAGCATAATGTAAATGTAAACTTAAAAATCCAAGGTGAATTAGGATGAGAAAAACATGGTTAGGGTTTAGTTTGCGAAGTGGTTTGTAACGTAAAATGTACACATCTCACAAATGGTAAAAACAATAGGGGAAAAAAAAACAAAGAAAAGAAAGAAAGAGGAAAAAAAGGCAAACACCAACCCAAGATATGCTTTGTAACATATCCAAAACCCCCATGCAAAAATAAAGACTTGGTGAGAAAAAAAAATATTTTACAAAATATTTACTAAGGTTTAGGCTTCTTATTGGTTCAATGATTCTCATTCATCACATAACCATGACCAGCATGCAAGCTATAACCTACAGCTCCTTCTGGTGAAAAGAAATGGATAAGAAAAACACTCAACTGTTTATTTTGTATTACAGTAAAACAAATTAAGAACCCAGTTAGAATTCTTATTCTAAGTCAATTTGCTGAATAATATGCCATCCTCTCCTTTTCAGGAATTTTATATTTCTATGGGGTAACAAATCAGAGGGATAAAAATGAATATAACAAAAATTATCTTCACTTTAAATGTGCATTATAAGAAAGAGAGCATGCAAAGTGACTTAGATGAAATTAAGTTTAGTTAACATAAAGGAAAGAAACATAACTATTATATTACCAGTTTGTGCCATAAATTTAGCAGATTCATCTCGCTCCTGTTGGCCCTTTGTGTCATGAACTGATCTTGGCCGTTGGCTTTTTACAGTATGCTCTCCGATCATTCCAAATTCTAGAGACAGAATAAAGGTTCATGAAAACTAGTTTTGATACAAGATCTTCAGAGAGAAAGCAGATAAGAGTTTTAAAACAATTCTGGCAGTAGTTATAGTGTGTCGCAACTGGCAGTACATCACACATGGATAACTTTTTATATGTTGACTTGTATTTTTTTCCCCTTTTTAGCTTTAAAGAAAAGAACAAACAATGATTTATCAGTCGTGTGTTGGGAGCATTAATTGAGTTCAGCGGCACATCTAAGATACATAACAACACATGCAAATCAACTCACATTGGTGTTTAACAGGATAGTAATTTTGCCTCTACCCCTCCCGCTTCCCTCCCCCAAGACAGAAAAAAAGAGAGTAGCAAATGAAGGTAAAAATGTCTCAGCCATCTGAAAGCCACAGAGGAAGGGGGTTGGTGGGGGTGGGGGGTGTCATGTGCATGATAGATTGATCCACAGTTTCTGCAACAGATCAGGGCTTTTTGGATAATTAGTAGCTAAGATTCAGAATTAGTAGAGGGATTATGTGCTGTTGTATCTACAAGTATGTCATGTTTTGTGTGTTCATTTATTTAAAGTGAAGTACTATGTTGTTGTTTTTGCTTTTACACAAACTCATCAATCTGACATAGTTGATGTTTGAAATGTGTTATAATTAGAAAATACTTCTAATAATTCATATATCTTTAAAGCAAAATGATTGATGAATCAGCAAGTTTTTTGATGTTCCTATAAACCAGACATGAAACATTGAAATAAAAAGGGCATACATATCATACAGCATGCAGGAATCCATTGGAATTGTCGATACTATTTCCAGAATCCATCAATAACATCAACCAAAAAAACAAAAACAAAAAACGTTACACAGCCATGCTTACATCACTAATTGGGAATTACAACTTTAGGTCACCAAAAATAAGACAAACACATCTTTCTGCCTCATAGTCTTTACACAAATTATCCATTTTGATTCATTATATATTATATACATAATAATAGTAATTATCATGTGCAGGAAAAAAAAAAAAGCCCTGGAAATGTCAGGAATGATGGTGATTAAAGTTAAAACACCATAAAAGCTCTGATGAAAGAAAGGCACTGATTGCAAGTCTCTAGTTTGAAGGCTACACACATCATCTCCAAGCATTTATTATGATTAAACATTTTGCCTTGACCTAAGTACAAACGTCTCCAGAAGCCTCTCTGCAGCTTCTTGTACAATCTATTTACCCACAATAAAAACCCATTCATTTGAGCTTGCAGTGCTTTTGCCCAGAGAGCATGTTGTAATAAATCATTTAAGAAGCCAGAGCATTGGAACATAAAAGTCAGAGAAACATTATCAATGTTAGTGGTGAGGCCTGCCCTCAAGCCTGAAATTTTTCATTCAATTACGTTCTGGCATACTGGAATGGCATTTAAGGTGGTAAAATATAGACCTGAGTTCAGCAATCATTTAACATTTTTTCCTTCTTTTCTTCTTGCCTCAGTCATCAGGCCCACCAAGATGGTTTTTCACAAGTGATTACATACAGCTGAACATTGGAACATGTTTCCCAGTAACCACAGCAGGCAGAATTGTATTTTACACTCCACTATTAAGCATACATTTTATGACAAACCTTACCCTAAGATACAGTATAAAACACATTTTAAAATCAGGGAGAGGACATTGCACTTAACAAAACAGAGCGTTTTTCTACTAGTCTGCATCATAGTCTACCTCTGGCGTGTCATTTCCAATACTTTATAATTAAAAGAGATATGAAAATATACAGAAAAACAATAGTTGTACAACAGAGAAGAATGGAAGAAGAAGAAAGTGTAAATTTAAGATCAAGAGTTCAAAGGAGAAGAAGGATGGAGAGAAACAGTTTCAACTGAAGTTCAGGCTTCACTGGTTGACCATGTTCATAATTTGTGCATGAAAGCCACTGAATATGTTTCTACTGTTATTTGGCTAGAGAGATTATTTAGCCAACCAAAAATGTAAGTTCATTCTAGACCAGAAAGCCTCATTGTACTTTGCCATAGGAGAGATGGAGCCCCAATCTTTGAAAGAAATTCCATCAGTGATGGTGATGGAGAATGCGAACATATCTAACGTGTTGAGCCAAAATTTTACAGGTGTTTCAACAGGGCTGAAATCTAGTGACTGCAAAAACCATACCATATGATTTACATCATTTTTATGCTCCTCAAAGCATTCAGTGAGCCCCTGTCCCCTGTGGATGAGGACACCATCATCCTGGAAGAGAAAATATTTCCTCATATGATAAAGGTGTTCAGTCAAAATAACTTTACATTGAGTCACATTGAGGCATTCTTCTAAGGGGACAAGTGAACCCAATCCATGTCAGCAAAATGCTTCTCCACTGCCTGCTCAGCCTCTAGCTCTCCACTACCATCATCAAAACACCAAATAAGAGAATATCTTTTGGGACAATGGTGTTTATTGCTTCAGTACAGTTCCAGAAACTTGTAGAATCTGTGCCAAGATGTATGGAAGCTGTTCTGTAGCAGCCCAACACCTTAATAAGACACTCTATGTTGTTTTTATCCCTTTAATTATTCACCCAACTGTAAAAATATACTTTGCAACTCAGCATTTTCGCAAAATGAAATAATTTAAATATTCACATCGAAATGCTGAACACACTTATAAAAGTGAATTTGTAGGACAATAAACTGGCCACGCAGAGCTGAATACACTATAAATGCTTTGCCTCATTGACATTCATTTATCTTGCAAAACATACTGATACGTTTGTAAGCACAAATATAATTTTAGAAGTACCCAAATATCTTACTCAAAGTGCTAGTTAAGTACAACATGCATTACTAAAATAAACATTCAGCAAATATTGTACAAATTTAAACAATTGCTAAGAAGCATTTTTCAGGTTCAGTTTTTTCAAAACTATGCACTGTCACCCAGCAGAACTCCATTGTTTTTTGCTTTGACACAAAACACATTCGACTGAACAATTTTTTAAATCCTTACATACGTTCATCACTCAAGCTGTACCACCAGCAAAATTTGTCGGCTATTTCTACAGCAGAGTTTACAAACGTTACAAATTTAAAAACAAACAAACAACAAAAAATGCCCTTAACAGAGGTTGCTAAGTAACATACAATATTTAACTGCAATCTGAACACCATAAACAATTATAAGTGTTATAGAAATCAAAATGACAAGATGACAGTGAATGTTCTGTGCCAGAGGGGAGCAAAATCACTATACGCACAGCTATATATCATACAATAGTTTGCAGAAACACAAATCATGAATCACGCCATACAGTGCAGAGCACTGTTCTCTAAAGACAACTTTTCAAACAATACATATAATTTCTGACTGCGAGGAACCAACAGGAACCAACCAAAACTTTACTTCATGCAGTCAGATATTTGCAGTCCATTTAAACAAGAAGTCACTTTTCCATACCGTTTCTTAACCTCATGAGAAAGGGTGGAAAGTTTATGGTCATTGTCTACATGACAGAGGTCCCTCCTAGATGGCGGATTCCTGCACTTGTCAATGCAACTCAGTACAATTCAATTATATTCTATTTGTGTAGGTCTTTCAACAGTTTTACAGAAATCTGGGTCTTGATATAGATTTGTAAGAGCAAGCATGATAGTGGCAAGAAAAAAAACATTAATGAGATGGCATATGGAAAAAATAATTTGAAGGTAACAAGATCTAGACACTCAGAAAAAAAGGGTACTAAACTAAACTCCATCACCTTCAAGTGGACACCTTTTGTTTGCATATTTTTCCAAGAAAGAAAAATATGTATAGAATACCTTTAAAGATTCATTCTCGAGGTAATTTTGACCAAATTACAGTAGGTATCATGATTTCCAAGTGAAAATGTAATAGTTGTAGTCTATTTGATTCTATGCATTTTAATACTTATTGTGCTATGTTTCCATGAGTTAACATTAATCTGATGCATTCTGCTTAGAGTTGAATGAAATTGTGTGTATTAAAACGTGAGTACATGTGTGGCAGCATGGTCAAGCATTGGTCTGTGAATGGAGGGCGGAGTCAGGTAAGGTAAGTGGCAGAATCACTGCACCTGATGGGAATTAACCTGTGTTTGTGTGTCTTCCCCAGTGACCGTGCCCAATAAGAGGAGAGGGAGAGCAGAGGAAGGGAGCTCTCCCCAACCTGGACACTTGTGTGTGTGTGTGTGTGTGTGTGTGTGTGTGTGTGTGTGTGTGTGTGTGTGTGTGTGTGTGGGTGGGCGGGCGAGTAAAATATAAGACGCTGAAAAGTGAAATAAAAGAGTTAGTGAGAACTCAGTTCTAGCCTGCCGTGCTTCTATGCTCCACCCACCTTAAACTATTTCTACAGTGGTGCCGAAACCCGGGACGGAGTACAGAAGAGAACAGTCTCATGGAGTCCTCCCCCTTCAAGGACCTGGCCCATGCCCTCGCCACGGCCCAACAGAGCCAGCACCAGGCACTGGTCGCCTTCCGGTAAGAGCAGGAACAATGGTTCGAAGCCCTGGTGCTGGCGCAGCAGGAAGATCACCAGGCATTCTGGCACCTGCTCACGTTGGCGGGGTCCACCATCACCACCGCCGCGGGCCCTCCCCACCTCACCCTAATGAAGATGGGTCTGCATGACGACCCTGAAGCCTTCCTTGCTCTTTTTGAGCAGGCAGTAGAGGCGTGGGGTTGGCAGGTAGAACAGCGCACGGCGGGCCTCCTCCCCCTGCTAATGGGCGAGGCGCAGCTGGCCACGCTACAGCTCCCCGCCGACAGTCGGCTGGTCTACGCCGACCTCCGCAGGGCCATCCTCCAATGCGTGGGGCACACCCCGGAGCAGCAACGGTAGCGATTCCGCATGCTGTGCCTGGAGGAGGTCAGCCGGCTGTTCGCGTTTGGCCAGCAACTCCGGGACGCCTGCCGGCGGTGGCTGAGGGCCAACAACCGCGACGCCGAGGGAATCATCAATCTGGTGGCACTGGAACAATTCATTACCCGACTTCCAGAAGGAACAGTGGAGTGGGTCCAGTGCCATCGCCCGGTGTTGCTGGATCAGGCCATTGAGCTGGCGGAGGACCATATGGCGGCTGTTCCGATGGCAGGACAGCGTGTCTCCTCTTCTCCCCTCTCTTCTCTCTCTCTCTCCCCCCCCTTCTGTTCCTCGTCCTCGCCCCATTCCCCCACCATGGAGGCAGGGGCCGGTTCCACCCCAGCCGGCCCACCGCACCCGCGGTGCCCTACTGTTTACTACTTCCGTGTCTGTGTCTCCCCCCCCTTAGGTGAGTGGGCTCCGGAACACCGGTGCAGAGGGAGAGCCTGGGCACCTCCAGCATCAGTGCTCAACGATGGAGGTGGGCGCGGTGGTCCAGATCCCCGACGCGCCAGGGACCACCCTTGATCGGACTGGAGCGTATCACATACTGGTGAGTATCCAAGGGGATACACATCAGGCTTTGGTGGACTCCGGCTGTAATCAGACCTCAATCCACCAAAGCCTGGTGCAATACGAGGCATTGGAGGAAGCACAATTGGTGAAGGTGTGTGTGCATGGGGATGTTCACAACTACCCTTTAGTGTTGGTCCACATTCTATTTTGAGGGGAGAAATTTAGTGGCAAGGCAGCAGTTAATCCTCGCTTTACCCACTCGATAATTTTGGGGACTGATTGGCTGGGATTAAGGGAATTAATGTCTCATTTTGTGAAGAGTGGGTCCTGCCATAGTTCAGCAGGGGGAGGTCCCGTAGTGGCATTGGTGGGAGCAGCTGTCACAGAGCAGTCTATGTCATCACCGCGTCAGAGTGAGGAGCAGCAGGCTCCTCCTCACTCTCTCGGGGAATCCCTTGCAGATTTCCCCTTAGAACAGGCGTGAGACGGGACTCTGTGGCATGTGTTTGACCAAGTGAGAGTAATCGATGGTCAAATGCTCCAGCCAAACGCTACCCCATCCTTCCCCTATTTTTCCATTATGAAAGATAGATTATACCAAGTGATGCAGGATACTCAGACTAAGGAGCCAATAACAACTTTTGATCCCAAAGAGCCGCCAGGAATTGGTATTCCAGGCGGCTCACTTTAATCCCATGGCAGGACACTTGGGGCAGGAGAAGACACTAGCTTGAATAATGGCCCGGTTCTATTGGCCAGGGATTCGCAGCGATGACCATAGGTGGTGAACGGCGTGCCGCAAATGCCAATTAGTAAATCCAGTGGCCATTCCAAAAGCTCCTTTGTGCCCTCTACCATTAATCGAGATCCCGTTCGAAAGAATTGGGATGGATCTCGGCGGGCCATTAGATCGGTCAACATGGGGGTATCACTTTATTTTAGTTCTGGTGGACTATGCAACGCGATACCCGGAAGCAGTGCTGCTCCGCAATATCTTAGCACAGTGTTGCGGAAGCGCTGTTCCACGTCATCTCCCGAGTTGGAATCCCCAAAGAGATTCTGACTGATCAAGGCACTACCTTTATGTCATGCATACTGCACGAACTGGGTTACTGGGAATTAAGCCAATCTGCACCAGCGTTTATCACCCACAAATGGACGGCTTAGTCAAACGGTTTAATCGCACCCTCAAAAACATAATTAAAAAATTTCTAAGTGAGGACGCACATAATTGGGATAGATGGCTCGAGCCCCTGCTTTTCGCAGTGTGAGAGGTCCCACAAGCCTCCACGGGGTTCTCCCTGTCCTAATTATTATATGGGCATAAGCCGCATGGCATCCTAGATGTGCTGCGGGAAAATTGGGAGGAGGGACCTTCAACAAGCAAAAATATAATTCAATATGTTCTCGACCTGCGCGCAAAACTCCACACACTCATACACCTAACCCAGGAGAACTTGCGGCAGGCCCAAGAATGGCAAATCTGTCTGTATGACAGGGGCACGTGCCTTAGGGAGTTCACACTGGGAGATAAAGTGCTCGTGCTGTTGCCCACGTCGAGCTCCAAATTGGTCGGCAAGTGGCAAGGACCCTTTGAGGTCACATGGCGAATCGGGGACGTCGACTATGAGGTGAGGTGAATGGACAGGGGCGGGGCATTACAGATTTACCACCTCAATCTGTTGAAACTTTGGAATGAGGAGGTCCCTGTGGTGTTGGTGTCTCTGGTTCCAGAGAAGGTGGAGCTGGGGCCGGAGGTTCAAAAGGAACATTGACTACCACTTCGGTCCCCTGTGGAGACCACCTCTCCTTGACCCAACTCACGGAGGTTGCCCAGTTGCAAGCCGAATTTTCAGACATGTTCTCACCCCTGCCCGACCGCACCCGCCTCATAGAGCACCACAATGAGATGCCCCTGGGGGTGGTAGTGCACAGCCGCCCTTACAGGCTGCCTGAACACAAAAAAAAGGTGGTTCGGGAAGAACGCGAGGCCATGCTCGACATGGGCATCGTCAAGGAGTCCCACAGTGACTGGAGCAGCCCGGTGGTCTTCGTTCCCAAGGCTGACGGTCGGTCCGGTTCTGTGTGGACTATAGAAAAGTCAACACGGTGTCTAAATTCAACACCTATCCAATGCCTCGTATTGACGAGTTGCTTGATCGACTTGGCATGGCTCATTTTTATTTGACACTGGATTTGACAAAGGGATAGTGGCAGATCCCCTTGACTCCATTATCCCAGGAAAAAATGGCCTTTTCCACACCGTTTGGCTTACACCAGTTTGTCACACTTCCTTTTGGGCTTTTTGGGGCGCCTGCTATGTTCCAGCGGCTTATGGATAGGGTCCTCCTCCCCCACGCCACCTATGCGGCTGCGTACCTCGACGACATTATAATCGATAGTAATGACTGTCCGCGGCATCTGCAACACCTGAGGGCCGTCCTTGGGTCGCTGAGGCGAGCGGGTCTCACAGCCAACCCGAAGAAGTGTGCGATTGGGCGGGTGGAAGTACGGTATCTGGGC
>JANZLB010000022.1:25113386-25124234 GCA_026167865.1 Notarius quadriscutis
AGCCTGAGGAGAGACTACAGGTGGCCCCGATGAGTTTGCAGAAGGCTCTCCAGAACTGTGCAGTGAACTGAGGACCCTGGTCAGAAACAATGTCGGTAGGCAGACCATGTAGGCGGAAAACGTGGTGGACGAGTGGTTCTGTGGTCTCTTTGTCTGAGGGGAGCTTGGGCAGAGGAATGAAATGGACAGTCTTAGAAAAACAGTCAATAATAGTGAGGATACATGTGTTGCCACCTGAGTTGAGGAGTCCTGTGATGAAGTCCAGGGCGATGTGAGACCAAGGTCGATGCGGAGTTGGGAGGTGGTCTTAGCAAGCTGGCAGGGGGTCTATTGGCTGTCTTATTCTGGGAGCATGTGTCGCAGGGTGCCACAAACTCCTGGATGTCCTCCTTGATGGCTGGCCACCAAAAGCACTGCTGGATGAGTGCCAGGGTTCAGGCGGCTCCCAGATGACAGGTCAGCTTGGAGCCATGACCCCACTGCAGCACCTGGGTTCACACAGGACAGAGAACAAACAGATGGTTAGGAGGAGTGTTGTTGGGGTTACCTTCACTGGGGTCCTGTTCCAGGGCCTTCTGCACGAGCATCTCAACCTCTAGAATGGCGGCTCCCACCAGGCAGCATGGAGGAAGGATGGTCTTGGGTGTCTTGGATTCCTCTTGGTGGGAAGAGAACATCCTGGACAGGGTGTCGGTTTTGCCGTTCTTGGAGCCTGGGCGGTAGGAGAGTGTGAAGTTGAACCGGGAGAAGTTTAGCCAGAGTCATGCCTGATTACGACCGCGTTCTCATTATTGGAGATTTTAATATCCATGTGTGCTGTCCTGATAAGCCACTAGTGAAGGAGTTTTTAAGCCTTATTGATTCTTTTAACTTGTTACCTCCGACAAGGAGGTTATGTTTTCGGGAGCGTTTGTTTGTTTGTCTGTTAGCAACATTACGGAAAAAGTTATGAACGGATTGCTCTGAAATTTTTTCCAGAGGTGTGACTGGGCACCAGTAACAATCCATTACATTTTGGCGGTGATCCAGATCACCTTCTGGATCCTGGAATTTTTTAAAGGAGCGCTCTCCGAGTGCATTTTTTCTCCTCTGCTATCTGCACTTCCGCCTCTGGCCATTAGAGGGCACATCATCCAGGATCCTGGATTTTTTTAAAGGATTTTTGGCGGAGGTCTGTGCTCTCTGAGTGCTTTTCTAGTTGTAAATAGCATGCCTGTAATACTCCCTACACTTGCGTCCATCTCAACACTCCATTCATGACAGGAGATCTGAAAGTTGAAGAATAGAACTGCATGTCATTGAAGAACAAAGTTCCATACATGGAACAAAGTCAATTTCTGAACTGTAATAAAATCACTTAACAAAATGATGACTATACATGTTACCTTTAATCACAGGAATTAGAGTTGACCTGGTTTCCTTTTTATTAGTCAAAATCTGAAGGCTTTGTATGTGAATGAAATGACTTAATAAAAATCTGATGAGGCAGTGGGCAATTCTGGATATTTCTTCTGTTCAATCTTCAAATAAAACTATTTAAAATGCCACCACAAAAAAAAAGATTAATCCAACGGACCATAATAATGCTTCTCCTTACAGTTTTAAAAGAAATCTTAGCGAAAAACAATTTACGGTATGTGTTGTTGTTTTTAAACAATATTTTTGTTCCATGCTGGGTTTTTTTAAACAATATTTTGTTCCAAGTTCATTAGTCAGATGTTCCCTCACAACTGAATATAATTGACTCTGGGAAATTGAATTGAATTGTTGAGCCTTTAAACTTTGAGTTATTAAGCACAACACATCGCAACATCTCCATCTGCTTATGTAACGAGGCCACTTCACAGCTCGAGTCTGTACACTTTCTCAGTTTCTTTTGTAGCCTATGTAGGCTAACGTTAAAATGTTGAAAGGTGGGGTAACTTTTTTGTTTGTTTGTTTATGGTGTGTTATTATTGATTTGGAAATGTGCTCAAAATTTGTGATTTAATTTCACATAAGCTGGCATGTTGGATACCTGTAACTGGTATTTCATTGAAATTCAATTATAGATCAACTGACATTAAAATATAGCAGGATGAATATCTCTATAGATATTGACCTATTTTATGCAGCCAGCTGTGTTTCATTTTGTTTCATCTGTTAGGTGTGATGTGTTCCACTGCAGGATTTAGTTGATATGTGTTAGGCATGTATTTGTTGTGTTCATGTTAAGACTATAGATTGGGAACATTTCCTAAAATGTGTTCAATTTAAGTTTGTTTATGCAACTGCTGACATTTGAGTTTTTCTTTTAAACCTGTACCCACCTTGATTTTTCCATGCCCACCCACTGTTCAATTTCTGGCCTCACCACTGGTCTATAGTGTTTATACAAAATAATGAAAAAAAAATATTCCAGTGAGTAGCAGTCCTGCAGGCAGATGGGCTTCAACTGTACAAGACCGTAACAGATTCTACAGGAATCTCAGACAGGAATCTCAGGCTACAGTGGGCAGAGAGTTACTGAAACTGGACCACTGAAATATGGAATAACACCAGGTGATATAGTCCATCTGCCTCAAGGTTTGATACATTCTGAGATGTTTTTTGCTCGCCACGGTTGTGAAGAGTGATTATTTGAGTAAACCTTCTTGTAAGTTTGAACCAGTCTGACTATTTCTTCTCAGAACTACCACTCAATGAACTGGTTTTGTTTTTTACTATTCTGTGTAAATTGTAGAGACTGTTGTGTATGAAAATCCCAGCAGATCAGCAGTTTCTGAAATACTCAAACCAATCTGCTAACCATAGCAAAACCATGGCACAGTCAAGTCACTGAGATCACATGACTGACTGATAACTATGTAAATAAACAGTGGTACAAGTGTTCCTATCAAAGTGGCTGCTGAGTGTATATAAAATCATGCCTAAGATATCCTCCTGTATGCTTTAAGTACATATCATCCTGTATGCTTCAAATGCTGTTAGATGCTGCATCTTTATGACACAGAATATGCCTGTCAGGTATATAAGTATCTGAAATATAACAAAAAAAAAAAATTGTGACATTAAATCGAAAGTCAGAGTGGCTGATCACAGTAATATTGACTTCATTTTATTCTCATAGCTGGAGATTTATATTTATAGCAGATCTGACACCACTTTCTCTTTCATCATTACAAGCTCATGTAATCTTTTGACGCCGGTCACTAAAAACCTGACCTACATCTGTATGATGTGTAAAAAAACAACCAGAAAAGGACAGGGTGTTTAAAAAATTATGTTATTTGAGATGTAAATATCCCAGAATGATATAAAAAAAAACCACCCTGTATATTAATTAAAGCAGACTGTTATCTTCACCAACAGTTTGATTTAATGAATATACTTTTTTATTGTTTTTAACACATCGTACAGATCTAGGCCAGGTTTTCAGTGACTGTGGTCATTCATTAAATCAGATTTATATTCACCAGCATTCAAGGTGGTGTAGTGGTTAGCACTGTCTCTTCTGCCTCACAGCAAGAAGGTTCTGGGTTCAAACCTCACAGCCGGTGGGGACCTTTCTGGGTGGAATTTGCATGTTCTCCCTGTGTCTGCATTGGTTTCTTTTGGGTGCTCTGGTTTGCCCCATAGTCCAAAGACATGCAGGTTAGGTAAAATACCCAGCCCTGGGGTTGCACAAGCCAGTGCATACTTGGTGCCAGTCCCAAGCCCAGATGGATTGGGGAGGGTTGCATCAGGAACCTATGCCAAATCAAATATGTGGGGTCTGCTGTGGCAACCCATGATGGGAGCAGCCAAAAGAAGAAGAAAAAGATGATCTTCACCAATGTTCAGTGAATAATTTCAGCTTCACCAAATACTAGGGCTGATAGAAAAAACTGTGGAAGAGCATACATGGTCAACTCAGGACTATAAATGTCCCTAAATAAACAAAGTTGTTTTTCTTTGGCAGGTAGACTCAGGCTACATTTTCAGAATGGGATTCTCATGTACCAACTCACCTCCACCAATCCAGTTCTTTTTTCTTTTTTCACACTTCTAAAAGAAGCACATTGCATTTGTGATACTGTACTAATTATTGCAGTTCCAGTCTGAGCTCCCCTGTTGTGAGAGCCCAGGGGACTAATCAAAACTTGTAGTGTTTGACAAAAGCTGTTGTTTTGCAATCCATTTCTCAAGGTGCAAAATTCATCTGAGGGTTCAGGAATAGATATTGATTCCTTCAGATAATGGAAGGTCAATAGTGATCATTTACATGCATTAACATTAAAAGAAAAAAAAATCCTACATGGATATTGAGTTCTATGAAGCTCAAATAAGAGTGGCCTAAATAGTAAGTAATAAGCCAAAGCAATAAATAAATAAATAAATAAATAAATATTTCAAATTTAATGTAACAGTAAATATATGGTACAATGATTTAAAACATATAGCAAAAATGGAGTGGCAATTATATTTCACCTAACATAGTCTAACTAACTAACATAGTCAGTTCATGACTCACAGTCTAAATGGACTACATGCATCATTGCCAAGAACAACATGGAATATGGACTCCATTATTTTCATGATGAGAAAAACCAGACTGCTCTGCTAATTATGTAAGTTGGCTGGTGGACCTATTTTAAGGAACTAGGTCAAACAAGATGAGGGTATGAATCCCACAGCTGACTTGTTTTAAAATCCATGCCCATCAAAACACTTCATTGCGCTCTCATGAGGTCTCCAGGTAGTTGTGATCCATTGAATAAAATTAGGAAACTGAATCTTACTCTTCCTACAGCTGAGTAGCATGGTGGTGCAGTGGTTAGCACTGTTGCCTCACAGCAAGAAGATCTTGGGTTTGAACCTCATGGCTGACTGGGGCCTTTTTGTGTGGAGTTTGCATGTTCTCCCCATGCTTGTGTGGATTTCTTTGGGGTACTCTGGTTTCCTCCCACAGTCCAAAGACATGTAGATTCAGTCAACTGGTTACTCTAAATTGCTCATAGGTGTGAGTGTGAATGAATGATTGTCTCTGTCATGGATTCAGATAAGGTCACTGCAGTCACAACATGGCCCATGCCCACCTCAGTAAAGGAACTTCAACAGGTCCTGGGTTTTGCCAACTTTATTGGAGGTTCATTCAGGGTTTTCAGCACCATAGCCACTCCCCTCATGACATTATGAAAGAAGGAACCCAAGCAGCTCCAATGGAACCAGAAGGCAAAGGACATATTCGCACAACTCAGGTCAGGCTTCACCACCGCATCCATCCTCAAGTACCCAGACCCCACTAAACCATTCACCAGAGAAGTAGATGTCTCCAAGTCAGGAGTAGGTGGCATACTGTCACAATGTTTCATTTTGGAGAAAAACCCAAACTGCATCCTGTGGTGTTTTTCTCTAGAAAACTCATCCCAACAGAACAGAATTATGACATTGCCAACAGAGAGCTCTTGGCAATCAAACTAGCCCTGGAGGAATGGAGACACTGACTCGAGGGAGCCACACACCCCTTTGTCATTCTCACAGATCGTAAGAACTTAGAATATCTGAAATCGGCCAAAAGACTAAATCCTCGTCAGGTGCATTGGGCCCTATTCTTCACCCACTTTCAGTTCTCTATCTCCTACTGACCCGGATCCAAGAACACTAGGGCTGATGCCCTTTCAAGAATTCATTCCACCACTTCCTCCAACCAAGAATCTACACCCATTCTACCTCCCGAGTGCTTTATTAATGCCTTTACTTGGGAAAATGACAAAGAATTGGCTCAAACCCAACCCCACAACATCCCCGAAGCATGTCCCCCTGGTTTAATGTGTGTTCCTTGGCAACTCAAGGGCCACCTCATCACTTGGGCGCACTCATCACCAGCCACAGGACATCCCAACAGCTATCATACCTACCAACTACTCAAAATAAAGTACTGGTGGGAAAACATGATCACAGAAATTAATGAATTTGTCTCTTTCTGTGCCGCATGCACCCAAGCCAAAGTACCCCAATCCCTGCCAGGAGGCAAGCTCATGTCACTATCCATACCCCAATGTCCGGGGTCTCACATAGCCATAGATTTTATCACTGATCTACCCAACTCACAGGGTCACACCATCATCATGTTAATCATTGACTGATTCTCCAAAACTATCTGCCTCATTCCTTTCTCCAGCTTACCCACAGCATTTGAAACAGCAGAACTAATCTTCACACATGTGCTCTAGTACTTTGGTATCACAGAGGACATAGTGAGTGATCATGGCCCACAATGTACATATAGAGTACGGTCAAAGTTCATGAACAAGCTGGGGGTAACAGTAAACCTAACCTCTGGCTACCACCCCCAATCCAATGAAAAAGTAGAGAAAGCAAATCAGTAAATAGGATGCTTTTTAAGGGTATTCTGTCTGGAACATCCTAAGGACTGGGCCCAGTTTCTCCCTTGAGCCGAATATGCTCAGAACTCCATCAAACACTCAGTCACATAGCTCACCCCATTCCAGTGTGTACTGGGATACCAGCCAACATTATTTCCTTGGGATGACTCGCCCACAGACATCAATATCTGGTTCCAGTGTAGCGAATGTATATGGGAGAGCATCCACCAATGTCTTGAACAGGTGTCCCAAAGATACAAACATTATGCAGATAAGCACAGAGGGGAGTTGCCCATGTATGCTCCAGGAGACAAAGTCTGGGTCTCCACTAAAGACCTATGAGACCCCAAAGCCTGCAGAAAACTGAGTGGCAGGCACATCAGACCTTTCAAGATCCTTCTGTCACATAAATGAGGTCTCGTACAAACTAGAACTCCCTCAATACTGCCAACTGTCTCTAACATTCCACATATTATGTCTCAAGCTAGCCACTCCAGGTCCTTTAGCAACAAGCACCCCAAGCACAGAACCAAACACACCACTTGACCTGGAAAGACAACAGGTATATCAAGTACACAAGATTCTTAATTCTCACCATAAGCAAGGCAGCCTAGAGTACCTAGTGGAATGGGAGGGCTACGGATCTGAAGAACACAGCTGAGTCAAAGCTAAGGACATTCTAGACCTACTACTCACCCAAGAGTTCTATGCCAGTCATCCAGAGAAACCAGCACCCAAAAATTGTGAGCACCCCAGAAACAGAAATGCTCCCAGAGTGAGCAACTCAGGTGGTTGGGGGGGGGGGGTTCTGTCACACACAGTGCTAGCGACCAGAGTTTGTGGCAGCCTCCAAACATGGCCACCACAGACTACAGCACCTCATGGCCCTCCCTCTCCAGAATTCTAATCAGTGCTGCACCTGAACCTTATTTACGAGAGTGCTTAATGACTCAAACACCAACCCGTCAGCGCAAAGTATTGCTCAGCATGTTACTACCTGACCTTATGTTTATAGTGATGACGTCCTCTAACTTTGACTCTAGTTCTCGACTTTGATTACTCATCTAGTCTCCTATCATCTGTCTGTACACTGCTCGACCCTTGGCTTTCCCCTGACTCTGAGTTTGGCTCTTGATGTGGCTTGGTCTACCAGTTTGTGATGCACCCACTCTCCCCTGCAACTGCCTGCCATTTTGGACAGCAATGATGAAATCCCTGACCACTAGTTCCCACAGTAATGATTTAAATGTTCATAAGTTGACTGATAGTTACATATGTAGTTATGACCGCTGGTTGCCTGTGATTCCTGAACCACCAGAGTAAGTCAGAACCACCTAGATACCTTGAATGATAGCTGAGAACTTCCAGCAATGTCACCTACATTACCTATACCACCTGAATTATGTATGCCACAAGGTATTGTTAGTCAGAAAGATATTTGGAAATGACAGCACTACTTATGAAAATGAGATTTTAACTTGTAAAAACAACAGGTAAAAGCAGCACAGACTTCCGGAAGCCTCAATGTAATGTCCATGAGGGAGGTAAATGTGTGTTTTAGGTACTGAAATGTGGTCTTAGATAAGAAATTGACTGACTGGCCTAAAAAGTGTTTTAGATCGATAGAATTTATTCAGGTCATAATCCCATGCAAATCAGAAATAGAGTAAACAAATAAAATACAACTGATAAACATGAAACTAAACCAAGCATAACACAACAAAGTGTAAAAACACTTATTTCCATTGTGGTCCCAGTGAAGTTTCAAAATGCAGGAACAAATAAAGAATAAAACTAGATTTACCATCAGTGGAAAAATAAAAACCATACTGAGTGATTTATGTACATACCAGAGAAGTTACAAACGATTTAAAAAGTGCCTTTTAACAGCTTGTCTAAAGTTTTCAATAATTAAAATACCTTTGCTTATATTTTGTAGGTCTCGTTCTTGAGGAGGAGACATTGCCACGATAACTTTAGGACTGCAGCTGTCATGAACAGTTTTGCACTCAAGTCTCCATCAATGAACAGTTGATAACGTCAACAAAATAGACTTCATGCTCAAACTATATTAAATTTCCTGGTTACACAGTTGTACTTTGTGACTATATAGGACACAGTTATAGAAACAAGTTAGTTATAATCATGCCATCTGCTATCACCCAAATGAGGATGGGTTCCCTTTTGAGTCTGGTTCCTCTCAAGGTTTCTTCCTCATGTCATCTGACAGAGTTTTTCCTTGCCACCATCACCATAGGCTTGCTCACCAGTGATTAAAAAAATGTATTATGGATAAAATTAGCTCATGTTTAAAATCCTTAATTTTCTGTCAAGCTGCTTTGCAACAGTGTCTGCTGTTAAAAGTGCTATACAAATAAACTTGACTTGATATTCCTTGTAGAGAGGCAGGGTACCCATCCTGTCTATCATGGTAGCCCAATGCTTTAGTAATGGCCAGTCTTCCCATTGACTTTGTTGTTTTATTCCTTTTTCACTCACTTGTATTTTTTTCTGAAATAAATAAGACTCTTTTAGGGTTTTGTTGTTGTTGTTGTTTAATCAAGTTAATTTATGGATTTCTGGATGTTGGATTTTAAGGCAGAATATTTTGAATTCTAAAACATGGGTGTAGATCTGAAGCCCACCAAGGCCAACCACTCATGGGCATAGTCCTTTTCTTTAACACACATTGCACATTGTCAATGATACCATGACAATTTAACAGTTTCAATCTTGAGAGCAATTTAACTAACCTACAGAATATGTTCCCACTGACTGAATGCCATTGAAAGTGATTTATCAAAGACGCCACAAAAGGTTTTAAAAATGTACAAAAGCATTTAATGTACAAAGGAGTAAATACATAAGTGAATCAAAAACAGGATTTTCCCCCCTTGCTGCATATTGTTACTAGGCAACCAGGAGGATTCTGATCTTGCCTGCTTGATGGAGTAAAATGTTTGTTAATTTTAGGCACAATCTACATGTGGAGACAGATGTAGAAAGCAAATTTGTAGCTTAAGCTGTATGAATGAGAGAGAAGGTCACTTTCTTCATATTTCAGGAGGGAGTTCAATTAATTGAGAGGACACAGCTTCAGGTGAGTTTGTGCACCTTGAATGGAGAGAAGATGGATCTGTTGGACTGGATCACAAATAAAAAAAGGAAGAAGCTTCTATTTGTGGGTCAATAAACAAATTGAGGATGGATAGAAAAAGAAATTGGAATTGATACTTTCCTGCATCTAACACGTATTCACAAATATACAGTAGATATTCTGGGTTTAAAATTAACCATGAGTTTTAAATATAAAACATAGATTTTAGGGAGGAAAGTCTAGGGTATATAATATTTACCACAACAGAAATGACTAGCACAGTGCTGTGCATTCCAGCAAAAAAAAAAAAATAATAATAATAATAAAAGGAAAAGCACACAAATATTATTATTCAAGACTAGCACCCTTTGATTGAAATCAAGCTCAAAAGCCAAGACTGTCTTGCTCAGATCAAATTGACAAACTGTCTTACATCTTCATCAATCAGCCTTATCAGCCTTGTGTATCTTATATGTCATCTTTCTCACCAAGTGTAAACGTTACAGTGAGAAAATTGTAACTGAATTCTTTCTTGAACAATTCTGCATAAATGTCATAACCAGACAAACATGGGCTTTTGGCTTTTTTGTGTGTTAAAACAAATTTACCATATTTTTCTTATGACATTCAAAGAAAAATATAATCATCAAATAGGCATAATCAATCCATCCATAACTGCTTATCTTGTGCAGGGTTGCAGACAAGCTGGAACCTATCCCAGCTGACTGTGGGAGAGAGGCAGGGTACACCCTGGACAAGTCTCCAGAGCATCGCAGGGCTGACACATCGAGACAAACAACAATACACACCTACAGTCAATTTAGAGCCACCAATTAGCCTAACCTGCATGTTTTTGGACTGTGGGGGAAACCAGAGCAAACCCACTCAGACACAGGAGAACATGCAAACTCCACACAGAAAGGCCCCCATCAGCCATTGGGTTTGAATCCAGGACCTTCTTGCTGTGAGGTGACAGCACTAACCACTACACCACTGTGCCACCCAGGCATAATCAAGTAATGCTTTTTGTGTGGCTAATACTTAAATGTTGTATGCATTTCAGCTGATCAGCCATAAAATTAAAACCACTGACAGGTGGTTTTAATTTTATGAATATCATTAATTATCTTGTTACAGTGGTAACAAGATGGTAATCCAGCCACTGGGGGTGCATAAGTGTCCTCTTGGCGCCGGTTCCAAGCCCGGATAAATTGGAGAGGGTTGCATCAGGAAGGGCATCCGGCGTAAAACTGTGCCAAATCTAACATGTGGAATGAAAAGCAAAATACCATAATGGATCGGTTAGGGCCTGGGTTAACAACAACCACCTCTGGTACTGTTGGTCAACAGGGTGCCGGTGGAAAGTGTGCTACTGTTGCGCCAAAACGGAGAAGGAGAAAGAGA
>JANZLB010000022.1:25482740-25493972 GCA_026167865.1 Notarius quadriscutis
TCTACAGGGTTGCAGGCAAGCTGGAGCCTATCCCAGCTGACTACAGGCGAAAGGCGGGGTACACCCTGGACAAGTCGGGGTTGCAAAATCTGCTTGCCCTTTGCCTATTGTTTTGTTTTAGGGTTTGTTTACGGTGTGTGCTGGAAAACTGACAACAGCAAAAACAGAGAAGGAGGTGAGTGTGAGATAAGGAGAATTATTTTTTTTTCCCATTAAGCCTGCTTTGTTATGCTGCCAACTCCAAACTCGGGCCCTCATCAGGAGATCAGGGAAGAATTAGTGTGCTATAATAGTACGACAGGAGGGATTCTTTAGAGAGAATGGAGAGACATGTTAAGGTCAATGCCCAGTGACTAATCCCTTTTTACATTCTGTCTTGGGAACATTATTTCAGCCAATAGACCTCCCATGTAACATTTAAGAAAGGCATTTCTTTCATTTTCTTATAAGGCAACTCTTATATTTGGCATATTGAAGAATGCATGGTTCAACAACTAAAAGCAAAGTAGCTATATTTGAGAAATAACAACCTGTTCAATATTCTGGAGAATCTACATGCTTAATCAATTGGTACAACAAAGTGGGTCTTTCACATGATACGTTGTGGTGCATCAGACAACATAAGACAATTCAGCACAGAGAGAATGAGATGTCAAGAACTCTCTTTGCAGTTTAGGTTTGTTGATGTTAAACTGGACACATAGAGTGTGCTGGAATATCTTCTGGTTATACCCTTGTCAGATGTGCCTTCTCGTTGAGTGAAGTTATGAGTTAATTGTATCAGTACAAGTAATTATTTTTGATGACATTTAAAGTGCAGGGAACCTCAAGCCTTTGCTTGAACAAAACAGTGGAGCAACTGCATTTGCTGGAGTATTGAGCAAAATTGTTAGCCCACACATATGAGGGCTATATGTCAAATAAATATTTTACTTAACTTTTATTGTCTTTCATTTATCAATGATTATAATTTTGCCTAGAACTCAGGGGACTCTTGGGAGCTCAGGAGCAGAAGTTCTTTGGCTAAGCTGTGCATATTGGAAACATTTTTTGTTTTTTAAATCTGTTTTACATGTCTGGGTGAGGCTCCTGGTGAAGCACCACAGCCTCAAAGAATGACAGATATCCAGTTGTAACTGAGACACATCTTGCTGTGACCAAAGACATCTAAGTGTGACAATAAGTGTGACAATATGATCTGGTTGTTTCATGGTCAGTGATTCTTCAAATAAAAAATTCTTAATTAAGAAAATTAAAAGAATTCCCAAGATTCCCAATTCTGACAAATCCTGGCAACCAGTGGTCAGTTCAAGAGAATTAATGACTCTAATCAGAGACTTCTGTTATCAACAAACACATTTGTATAAAAGGTAGTGTTGGCAAGACAATTAACCTATTTGTTTCTCATAGAATAAAGTGTTACCAGATTATGAATGTAAGCAGCACTGCTATGAACAGTCAATGATTTTTTTTTTATTTTGCAAAGAAATGATAGAGAGGATGATTAATTCTCAGAGAAAAAGAAAAAAGGTCAAAATGTTGCTTTGCTCACAAAATATTCCATTTAGCATGTCCAGACTGACGACCTCAAGACATATATAAGGCAGAAGTGACTGGATGCTATGCTGTAGCTGTGCCAGTTTGATATGGAAGTTTAATGCGAGTATGCTGGATGTGAAAGTCTAGCCATGACACATTTAATATAAAATATAAAACTTTAGATAAAGACTCCAGAACTGATTCCATGTAGCAAAATGTAGAAAGCAATGTTTAATTTTAGAGAAATTTGCATATGTTAATGTATAAGTAAAATATAGAGTGATTATTCAGTGTTTAACAGTTTTAACATAAGAGCAGAAAAATAATAATATATATTTTTTCAAAATAGACAGGCAGGGCAGCATGGTGTTGCAGTGGCACTGTCACCTCATAGCAAGCAGTTTCTGGATTCAACCTGCCAGTTGACCAGGGCTTTCTGTGTGCAGCTTGCACGTTCTCCCCATGCTTGTATGGGTTTCCTCCGGGTGCTCCAGTTTCTTCCCACAGTCTAAAGACATGCAGATTTAGTCAACCGGCAACTCTAACTTGCCCATAAGTGTGAATGTGAGTGTGAATGGTTGTCTGTCTCTCTGTGTTAGCCCTGTGATATATTGGCAACCTGTCCAGGGTGTGCCCCGCCTCTTGCCCAATGTCAGCTAGGATTGGCTCCAGCTTCCACCATGACCCGCAATGGATAAGCATTATGGGAAATGAATGAATGAATATACAGGCATTCTGTAGTATTGTAATAAAGTATGTAGATGTCAAATCCTGGCCCACTTGCTGCCTGAGTTTTCCAACTACATCAAAAATCATGCTCAGACTCTTACTTTATACGCCAAGTACACTAGGAATTTTAGGAATCTGACTCAATTGTGATTGAAAAATACAATAAAAATTGCAACAAGATAAAGAAGAAAAACAGGGACATACTTGACACTGGTAACATAAAGCATATTTATGCTCTACATAAGTGGATAATATAATAATAGGGGTTCACAAACTTTTTTTTATAGCCAGGGACCCCTTTAAATTTTAAATAAATTCCACTGACCCCCACTGAAGAGATTTATTTTATTATAATATTTAAATACATACAACAATATTGTCAATTTATTAGGGCCATAAAGCTTTTGAAAGTTCCTATCAGGGGAAGCCCAATTCGTTGCCCATCAGCTCTCAGTCACCAACCTGCTAGAGGATCAGGACCTGAAGCAGGTGACTTTGCAATGGGTCAGCTGCACCCTGGAACTGCATTGCCAGCCCTTGTGTGCACTGGCACTCAGTGAGCATGGATGCCCATTCGCCTTCACCCGAAAGCTCCAAGACGCCTCCTGATGGTGGCTGCTGTCAGAAGAGTGCAACGGCAATGACATCATTAACTGAGTGGTACTGGAGCAATTCATCATTTGACTGTGTGCCAGCAGGGGCACGTCCAAGCATCAGTTTGTGAATGTAAGGCGGGGCCAGGGAAAGTGAGTGGCAAAGTCAGTACACCTGTTGTTGATTAATCTGTGTGTGTTTTGCATTGATGATGAAGGATAGAAAAGGAGGCAGAAAGCAAAGATAAAGGATCTCTCACAACCAGAGCACATGTCTGTGTGTTGTGTGCATGTGTGTGACTGAATGAGTCAAGCAAAAGCTGAAAAGCAAAAGTGAAGAGAATCAAAATAAAGTCTGTATTAACATCATTTCCCACCTGCCATGCTTCAGTATTCCACCGACGTCAGGGACTTACTACGGACTGCCATCATCATTCATTGCCATCCGACATTGCTGGAAGTTGTGGTCCAGCTGGCAGAAGATCACCTGGGGATGTTTATGGGAGCAGGTGCCCCATCCCTTCTCCATCTCTCTCTCTCTCTCTCTCTTCTCCTTCCCCTATTTCTCCCTGCTCAACCTCATGTGGCTCCATGCCAATGCTTCTGTTACCTCCTTCTCACCATGTGTGGAACTGTCCATGCTCACCAGGACCAGGACAAAGCCTGGGCAAGTTAACAGGCACTGCAGAAAAGCTAGGCATTTCCAGAATCAGCATCCTCTTAAGGAAGCAGGGATTCTGATCTGCATTCCTGACACACCTCAGGCCTCCCTTGATCGAGCAGGAATTTACTGAGTATTCAAGTAAGTGAGTATTCGAGGGAGTGAATTGACTGAGTTTGCAAGGCAGTGAGTATTCCAGGGAGTACACATCAGGCCTTGGTGAGCTCAGCATGCAACCAGACCACAAGCCATCAAAGTCAAATTCAATGCCATGCATTGGAGAATGCACAATTGGTGAAAGTGGCATGTGTACATGGGGATATTCACAAGTACTCACTGGTGCCCATCATAAAATTCTGGGGAGAAAAGCACAGTGCAGAGGCAGTGGTCAGTCTCTGCCTCACCCATCCACTAATTCTGGGGACAAATTGGACAGGGTTTCATGTATTAGTGAGGGCATGGTTCCTGCAATACCGACATAGGTGTTTTTCAGTACTGCATTATCTGGGGAGGTGGTCGCAGGCCCATCTACATCAGTTCCATATCAGGGAGACATGGAGAGTGGGGATTCCCCTCTGGAGCTGTTACATGATGAGATCCTGAGACATGCTTTTGACCAAGTGAGAGTAATAAATGGTCAGAAAACTAGTCTCATGTTGCAATTTCCCAACTAGGATTTTTCCATTATTAACGCTTGTGGCAGTCAGGGTATGGCCAAGCATCAGTTTGTGAATGGAGGGTGGGGCCAGGGAAGGTGAGTGGCAAAGCGAGTACACCTGTTGGCAATTAATGTTGTGTCTGTGTGTGTTTTGCAGTGAGGATGGAAGGTAGAAAGGAGGGAGAGAGCTCCCAACTCGAGCACATGGGTGTGTGTGTATGAGCAAACAAATGAGATTAGTAAAGCTGAAAAGTAAGCATGAAAGTGAGAATTAAAGTCTGTGTTAACACCATTTCCTGCCTCAGTATTTCACCCACATCTGGGATTCACTACAGTGGTGATGAAAGCCGGGATACTGAAGGGAGCCTCCCCATGGAGTCCTCCCCACTGAAGGATCTAATTCATGCACTCAGCACTACCCAAAAGAGCCAGCACCAAGTGCTGACTGCCCTACAGAAGGAGCAGGAGCAGCACTTTGAAGCCTTGCTGTTGGCCCAGCAGGAAGATAGTTAGGTGTTCTGGCACCTGCTCACAACAGTGGGGTCCTCGACTGCCACCACAGTGGACCCACCCCACATCACGCTGACAAAGATGGGTCTGCATGACAACCCTGAGGCATTCATTACCCTCTTCAAGTAAGTGGCCAAAGCGTAGAGGTGGCCAGTTGAGCAGTGTGCAGTGTTTTTACTCCCACTGCTGACTGGGGAAGTGCAGCTTGCTGCACAACAGCTCCCCGCTGACAGTCGGCTCATCTATGCCGACTTGAAGCAAGCCATCCGGCAGCCTGTCGGCCGCTTTCCTGAGCAACATCACCAATGCTTCTGCATGCTGACATTGGAGGAAGTCAGCAGGCCATTAGCATTCAGCCAACAACTCTGGGATGCCTGCTGGCAATGGCTGAGGACCATTTGGCAGCAGTTCTGGTGGCAGGTGGACATTCCGCCTCTTCTCTCTCTCTCTCCCCTTTTCCTTCTCCTTCCTCACCTCTCTCCTCTTCCCGCCCCAGCCCTGTTCCCTCACTGTGGAGGCAGGGGCCAGCTACCCCCTCCCAGCTGGCCTGTGGCACCTGTCATGTCTCCCTCCCATCTTCCCCTTCTGTGTCTGTGTCTTCTCCCCCCAGGTGAGTGACTCTCATATCACCAGTGCAGAGGTGAAGTGTGGGCTGGTATGATGGCATGATGGGGAGCCTGGGCATCTCCAGGGCCAGAGCTCTGTGATGGAGGTGGTAGCAGTGGTCCAGATCCCTGATGCGCCAGAGACCACCCTTGATTGGGCTGGAGCGTATTGTATACTGGTGAGTGTTCAAGGGGATATGTATCATGTGTTGGTGAATTCTGGCTGTAATCGGACCTCAATCTACCAAACCCTGGTGCAAGGTGAGGCACTGGGGAGAGCACAAATAGTGAAGGTTTTGGGTGTGCATGGGGATGTTCATGAATATCCATTAGTGTCTGTCCACATTCTATTTTGGGGTGAAAAGCATAGTGTAAAGGTGGTGGTTAACCCACTTCTCACACACCGGCTGATTCTGGGAACTGATCGGCTGGGGTTTAAAGACATAATGGGGCATGTAGTAGTGGGTGGGTCCTGCAATAATACATCATGGGGGATCCCAGTGTAGCATTGACTGGGGGACCTGTCTCAGAGCCTTTTATGTCAGCACTGCATCAGGGCAATATGAGGAGTGGGGAGCAGCTCACCCCTCCTCCCTCTCTTGGGGATACCCTCAAGCATTTCCTGTTAGAACAGACATGAGACAAGACTCTGCATCATGCATTTCACCAAGTGAGAGTAATTGATGGTCAACCCTTCCAGCCAAATGTGACACCCTCCTTCCCATACTTCACTATTATTAAAGACAGGCTGTAGCAAGTGATGCAGGACACCCAAACTGGTGAGCAGATAACCCAGTTGTTAATCCCAAAGAGCTGTAGGGAGCTTGTATTCTATGTGTCTCACTTTAATCTGATGGCTAGACATTTAGGACAGGATAAAACACTAGCCCGAATAATGTACCAGTTCTATTGGCTAGGGATTTACAGGGATCTCCATCAGCCATGTGCAGCATGCTGCGAATTCCAACTAGTAAATCCAGCAGCCACCCCAAAAGTGCCTTTGTGCCCTCTCCCTCTAATTGAGATTCCCTTCAAGAGAATTGTCATGGATCTTGTTGGGCCATTAGATTGGTCAGTGCAAGGATATCACTTTATTTTAGTCCTGGTGGACTATGCAACGCGATATCCAAAAATGGCACCTCTCTGCAACATTTCAGCATGCAGTATTGTGGATGCACTCTTCCGTGTTATCTCATGAGTCAGGGTTCCCAAAGAAATCCTAACTGACCAAGGCACTATGTTTATGTCATGCATACTTCACAAACTGTATGGGTTATGAAGGATTAAATCAATTCACACCAGCATCTATCACCCACAAACAGAGAGCTTGGTGGAACGATTCAATCAGACACTAAAAAATTTAATTTGGAAGTTTGTAAGTGAAGATGAATGTAATTGGGATAAATGGCTTGAGCCCCTGTTATTCACAGTACGAGAGGTCCTGCCAGCCTCCATGGGATTGTCCCCATTTGAATTGTTATATGGGCATAAGCCTTGTGGCATTTTGGATGTGCTGCGGGAAAATTGGAAAGTGGGACCTTCTTGCTGTGAGGCAATAGTGCTAACCACTACACCACCGTGCCACCCCACCTTCAACTAGTAAAAACAAAATTCAATACATTCTTGACCTGTGTGTAAAACTCTACACCCTTATGCACTTAACTCAGGAGAATTTGTGGCAGGCACAAAAATGCCAAATCTGGCTGTACAACAGGGGCATGGGCCTTAGAGAGTTCACCCCGGGTGATAAAATACTCATGTTATTGCCCACTTCAAGCTCTGAATTCATCGGCAAGTGGCAAGGGCCCTTCAAGGTCACATGGCGAATCGGGGATGTCAACTATGAGGTGAGGTGAACAGATAGGGGCAGGGCACTGCAAATATACCACCTCAACCTGTTAAAACATTGCAGTGAGTGGGTACCCATGGGGTTGGCATCAGTAATTCCAGAGAAGGTGGAGCTGGGGCCAGAGGTAAAAATTAAAGTAATGATTCAAATCACTCCGGTCCCCTGTGGGTTCCACCTCTCACCGGCCCAACTCACAGAGGTTGCCAAGTTGCAAAAGGAATTTTCCAATGTGTTCTCATCCCTATCTGGCCACACCCACTCAGAGAACACCACATTGAGATGCCCCCAGGGGTGGTGGTGCGTTGCCACCCATACTGCTTACCTGAACACAAGAAAAAAGTGGTTCATGATAAACTCAAGGCCATGCTCAAAATGGGCATAATTGAAGAGTCACAAAGTGACTGGAGCTGCCCGCTGGTCCTGGTTCCCAAAAGCAACAGGACAGTCCAATTCTATGTGGACTACAGAAAAGTCAATGCGGTGTCTAAATTTGACACGTACCCAATGCCTTGCATTGATGAATTGCTTGATTGATTAGGTGCTGCTTGCTTTAATTTGACACTGGACTTGACAAAGGGATATTGGCAGATCCCCTTGACTCCTCTATCCCGAGAGAAAATGGCCTTTTTCACACCATTCAGATTGCACAAACTTGTCATGCTTCCTTTTGTGTTATTTGGGGTTCCTGCTACATTCCAGCAGCTCATGGACACGATCCTCTGCCCCCACACTGCCTATGCTGTAGCTTACCTTGTTGACATTATTATATACAGCAATGATTGGCCGCAGCACCAAGAACACGTTAGGGCTGTCCTAGAGTCACTGAGGTGGGTGGGGCTCACAGCTAACCTGAAAAAGTGTGTAATTGGGCAGGTGGAAGTATCTGTGTTTCCATTTGGGTCATGGGCAGGTGTATCTCCAATTGACAAAACTGCAGTGATTGTGGCCTGTCCAAGGCCCAAGACCAAAAAGGGGATAAGACAGTTCCTGGGGCTGGCTAGCTACTATCATAGGTTCATACCTAATTATTTGGTCATCACCAGCCCGCTGACTGACCTCACTAAAAAGAGAGCACCAGATCCAGTCCAGTGGATGGAGCAGTGCCAACAGACCTTCACCAAGGTAAGAGCTTCACTGTGTGGAGGGCCACTTCTACACTCCCTTGACTTCTGTCTCCCTTTTATTTTGCAGACGGATGCATCAGATAGAGGCCTGGGGCTGTTTTGTCCCAGAAGGTGGAGGGCAAGGAACGTCCAGTGCTGTACATCAGTTGCAAGCTCTCAATGTGTGAAATTAAGTACAGCACCATTGAGAAGGAGTGCTTGGACATCGAGTGGCTCGTCCTCACCCTCTGATACTACCTGCTGGGGTGCCCTTTCACCCTCTGTTTGGATCATGTGCCCTCCAGTGGCTCCACTGCATGAAGGATGCCAATGTGCAGATCACCCGTTGGTATCTTGTCCTCCAGCCATTTAAATGCAAGGTTGTCCACAGGCCAAGGGTGCAGATGGTGGTGGCATACTTACTGTCCCATTGGGGGGGGGAGTCAGCTGCAGGCCGTATGGCTCCCTGGCCTGAGTTGGATGGTGGGCAGTGTTGCCAGATTGGGTAGTTTCCTGCCCAATTGGGCGGTTTTAAGTGCATTTTGGCTGGTTTTGAACATATTTTGCGATGGAAAACGTCAGTAGTATCTGGCAACACTGGTGGTGGGGGTACTGTATATGGCAGCAGGGGCATGGCCAAGCATCAGTTTGTGAATGGATGGCAGGGCCAGGGAAGGTGAGTGGCAAAGTCAGTACACCTGTTGGTAATTAATGTTGTCTGTACATGTTTTGCAGTGAGGATGGAAGGTCAAAAAGAGGGAGAGAGTAATGAGAGAGGATCTCTCCCAACCCAAGCACGTTTGTGTGTGTGTATGAGCAAATGAATGAGATTAGTGAAGCTGAAAAGCAAGCATGAAAGTGAAAATAAGTCTTTAACACCATTTCCCACCTGTTGTACTTCAGTGTTTCACCAGCATCAGGGATTCACTACAACATTATACCAAGTGACACAGGGCACTCAAACTAAGGAAGAGATAACCTATTCGTTGGTCATGAAAAGCCACAGGGAAATTTTGTTCCATGCAGTGCATCATAATTTCCTGGCAGGACATTTAAGATGTACTTGTCAAACTGTTTAATCAAATGCTCAAAAACATGATTTGTAAGTTTGATCACTGAGACTTGCAAAATTGTACTTAATTTTTTGGATGGAACCAGCCTGCTGACTGACCTTACTAAAAAAAGTCATGCCAGATTTGATTCACTGGACAGAGCCATGTGAACAGGCTTTTGCCCAGGGTAAAAGCAGTTTTGTGTGGCATTCACCTGACTTTTCTCTCCCTTTTTTCTGCAGACTGAGTTATTCGACTGAGGGCTGGGGGCTATTTTGTCCCTGGTGGTGGGTGGGGAGGAGCATCCCATGCTATACTTTAACCACAAGCTCTCAATGTGAGAGACGAAGTACAGCATGATATAGAAGGAGTGTTTGGCCATCAAGTGGTCAGTCCTCACTCTCCAATCTTAAATGCTGGGATGCACTTTCATTCTCTGTTTGGATCACACCCTGTTCCAGTGGCTCCACTACATAAAGGGTGTCAACATGCAGATCATTCATTGGTATCTGGTGCTTCAGTCATTTAAGTTTGAGGTGGTCCACAGGCTGATGGCACAGATAGTGGTGGTGGTGGATTACCTGCCTGAGAGACATGCTGGAGATATGTGGCAGTGGAACCATGATCAAGCATCAGATGTGGATGGAGAGGAGGTAAATAGAACATGCAACATGTGATAAATCTCACCTGTATCAGATTAGTTATTTGTGTTCTTTGTGTGTGTTTGCGGAAGGAAGCCAGTAACCAGAGAGAGAGAGTGAGCTGTGCAGCTCAGCGCTGTGTGTGTACATGCGTGTGTGCTTCGACTGCATCTTCTTCTTTTGGCTGTTCCCATTAGGGTTTGCCACAGTGGATAGTGTCCCTCCATCTCCTCCTATCCTCTGTATCTTTTTCTATAGCACTAACCCTCTTCATGTCTTCCTTCACCACATCCATACATCTCATCTTTGGTCTTCCTCTTTTCCTTCTGGCAACTCCATCTCCAACATTCTTTCCCAATATACCCTGGATCTCTCCTCTGTATGTGTCAGGCTTGTAGTATTGGAGTCCAGGACTCAGACTCGAGTCAGACTCATGCCCTAATTTTAAGGACTCATGACTTGACTTGGACTTGAGCACTGATGACTCAGACTTGGACTCATGCATTAACTGCATTCAGATTCATAAATGGGAGATGAGGACTCAGAATATTTTTTTAATTTTTTGTAGCATGCCATAATAATTTGATGTAAGATATTTATATCTACATTCATTTTTATACTAATTTCATGCATGAGAATGCACATTCATCTGTTCATACATCATGTTCAGGAACAAACTAACATTAATGGTGCTAATATGCCTGGAGAGAATGCCCCTAGGATTGTCCACTTTGCTTATACAGACTTCTTGTGGAGTGGGGAAAAAATGCATTGCTATGTGTTCCATATGTAGAAGAGATATTAAGGAGACAACGGGGACAACCTCAAACTTCAGTCATCATTTGGAAGACTACACTCAGAGAAGTAAGTGACATGCTATGTTCATTGCCTGTTGATAGCGGGGCTTTCTGACTGTTGAACTAGCTAGTATTAACCCTCTCTCATGTTATTTGCCCTGTTGATAGCGAGGCTTGCTGAGCAATGAACAAGCTTTTTATTTATAGCCTATTAACTAAAATGGGGCAGTCAAGCAGTAATGTTAGTCCAACACAGTAGCAGAGGCATTTTCACATAAAGGCAGCAACAGCCACTGATAAATGGTGCAGTTGGAGTCTTGGACTCGACTCGGACTCGACTCTGACTCAACTCATCTCATTATCTCTAGCCGCTTTATCCTGTTCTACAGGGTCGCAGGCAACCTGGAGCCTATCCCAACTGACTACGGGCGAAAGGCGGGGTACACCCTGGACAAGTCGCCAGGTCATCACAGGGCTGACACATAGACACAGACA
>JANZLB010000022.1:25778766-25791956 GCA_026167865.1 Notarius quadriscutis
GGGTTCTCTTTATCTACTTTTAGGACTTGTGTGAAAATCTGATGATGTTTTAGGTCATATTTATGCAGAAATATAGACAATTCTAAAGGTTTCGCAAACTTTCAAGCACCACTGTAAATATGCTTTACTATTGCATACAATCAAATAAAATTTAATAGCTTGACTACCTAAGCTAGCTTATTCAGACTTGCTAACCCAAAGTTGCTTTCCGCACATCGATTTCAAAGCAGAGTTTGTTAAAGCGACAATGATTTTAAAATGCTTCAGTGAGCTTTTAGTTCAACAGAAACGATGTGCAGTCACTTTGCATTTAAACATGTGATAAGCAAACACAAAGACTCTAGAAAGAAGCAGAGAACAGCCAAAGACATTATTCCATTCACACAACAATCCTTATAAAGTTATCCTGGGAGCTTAAGGAGTTGTTTTGTCTTTTGATCATTTGTAAAGTTGGGTAAAATATAAGTCTTTCCCCGGTGGTGTCAAGGTCTTCAGCAGCCTGTGATGCAAACAGTATTTGAGCACCAAGGTTGCCCCCCCCCCCCAAAAAAAAAGTCATTAAAAAAAATAACTTCTTTTTTTTTTTTTTTTTATAGTTTTGTGAAGTTTACTAAACAGAAAGGAGGGGGGATGGAATATTTAAAAGGTAAGATTGTGTAAAATGGGAAACTTTTTTTGTTTGTTTGTTTGTTTTGGTAGCAGTAGTTACAGGAAGTGCAACCACAAAACCTTGACATTGCTTCTCATTTCACAAGATGAATCTCAATCTTCCATTTTACTCCTCACTAGCTTTCTTCTAGATACAATCACTGTTCTTTTGTATATATGGTTGTTCTGTACCTGCTCAGAGTGGTGTTAGACTGGATATCACATTAGAAATATAAAGGGAATATAATCTGACTAACCTAACAAAACAGCAGATTTCAGCGGTAAATCATTGATTGCTTAGCTTGTCTTGCAGTTTGTATGTAGCTCTGGTACCCGAACATGTAGGTAATTTGAATAGTAATTAAATCGTATCCAGAAACAACACAACTTGGCCCTTTCCAATTTGCTGACACCTCAGGGTTTTTTCCCCCTCCTCCCTCAGTATTTACTCTGGTGGTATACTCTGCATGTTCTGACAAATTATTGGTGTGAGGTGTGGTTTATTAACTATCAGATGGAGTCCAATCTTGTTTGTTGCAGGTTTGGTGTGACACTGTCTAAGCTTGTATGCTCATTCATTCAATCTCTATACCATTTATCCATTGCTAGTTGCAGGAGCACTGGAACCAATCCCAGCTGACATTGGATGAGAGGTGGGGCACACCCTTGACAGGTTACTAGTCTATCACGAGGCTAGCACATAGAGACAGGCAACCATTCTCACTCATGCCTATGGGCAACATAGAGTAGCCAGTTGACCTAATCAGTATGTCTTTGGATTGCAGGAGGAAACTGTAATTTTACATATAAAAACACACTTTTTAATTTGGTGAAATAGTTTGTGTTATTAGGCAGCCACAGGGGACTCCTGTGAAGTGTAAAACTGCAATTTGCATAACTAAATTAGGCAATAAGTATAACTAATGTCCAAAGATAACAAAAAAGTGGTGCTCATGAAGCTACCTGGAATATAAAAGCACAAAAAGTTAAAAAAAAAAAAATTGAAGTGGCAAAACAGACCCAAAACCCTGGAACAAATTCATATTAATTAATTAATTTGTCCAATTTCTTGCTTCCACTTGGTGTATTTAAAATGGATAAAGTTAGTAACTAACTATAGTTCTAGCCGGTATTGTCCAGAGTAGGAAGTGTTATGAATGTGAAGTTTCTAGCTCAGCAGCCTACCAATTTTAAAGATAATCACCACTTGGCTGTGGAAATGTCAATCACACAATGTCATCTTTTCAGACCTACAACAACTCAACCACAACCAATGAAGTAATAATTTCCCTTATTCCAAACCATTTTACCATGGTGAGCAGCGTCATGGCCATTGTCCAACATACAGCAGTAACAGTGTTAAAGTGCATTTATTTTCTTATTTTAATTATCTGCATGTAGTTGTTTAATTTCTGTTGAATATCTTTTTTTTTTTTTTTCTTTATCTCAATTTTTCTCTCTCAATTTTCTCCCTAATTTAGGCATAGCCAATTCCCACCACTGGACAGCTCTCCCCTATCGCATGACCACTGTCAGCCAGGGAGGGCTTAAGCTATCACATGCTTCCTCTGCGAAGCCAGCCAACTACATTGAACTTCTGCTCATGCAATGTCAGGGGTGGTGAAACAAAATATCTGCGCTATCTGTCCACTTCCTTATCCATGAGCTAACAGATGCCCATGATTGGCTAGTGTCACTGTAATTGACAAGGGAGATAAAGTATGCCATCCCTGAAAGCACAGGTCAATTTTGCTCTCTTGAGCTCCCAGCCATGGATCATTGGGATTTGAACTCACTATCTCCAGATGATGGGATGAAATATGCCCAGGGCCCAAGCACTGTTTACCATGCAGTAGTTGAGAAAGCAAGCATTAAACTGTGTTAAACATAACTGATAAGGCATTCTATTTTTCTCTTTTTCTTGTTAATTATTTCTAAGTGAACAAGCTCACACACATTACTGAATAACACTCATGTTTTTGAGATCATTGTGTACAGTGGTATTTGTAGGGAATATTTTTTGTGTTTGGTTGCATTCAACTGTGTCTATATGTATTTTTACAGTTGCGGCCTGAAGTTTACATACACTAATCATGGACACAAATGTCATCGAAATATTGAGCTTTCAGTGATTTTCTTTGAACTGTTCTTTTTCTGGGACAGAGACAAGGTCGGGGAAAACGTAAAATAAGGTTGAGTAGTGAACTGGCAGGCAGAAAGTAAATGGCTCGGTAACAACAGGAAATGAACACTGAATGATATTTGCACTGACTATGAGTAAGAGTGGTGTTTAAGTAGAGGAGCTTATTACAGAGGAAATGAGTGACAGGTTGTGGCAGCGGGGGCATGGCTGAGCATTGGTTTGTGAATGGAGGGCGGGGCCAGGGAAAGTGAGTGGCAAAGTCAGTACACCTATTCCCGATTCATGCTGTGTCTGTGTGCTTTGCAGTAACTGCAGAAACTGCAGAGTAGAAAAGGAGGGAGGGAGCAAAGAGAGGGGATCTCTTCCAACCAGAACACGTGTGTGTGGAAAGCTGAAAAGCAAGGAAAACATTGAAAATAAAAAGTCTATGTGAACAACACTTCCCGCCTGTCACGCATCAGTATTCCACTGACTTCAGGGACTGACTACAATGGTGCCGAAAGCCTGGATACTGAAGGGAGCCCCATGGAGTCCTCCCCACTAAAAGATCTAATACATGCCCTTGCCACCACCCAACAGAGTCAGCATCAAGTGCTGATCACCCTCCAGAAAGAACAGGAGCAACACTTCAAAGCCTTGCTGCTGGCCCAGCAGGAGGATTGCCAGACATTCCAGCACCTGCTCGCATCGGCGGGGTCCTTGACCACCACCACAGCAGACCCACCCCATGTCATGCTGACGAAGATAGGACCGCATGACGAGCCCGAGGCATTTATCGCCCTGTTTGAGCAAGCGTCCGAAGTGTGAGGGTGGCTGATCGAGCAACATGCGGCGCATCTACTGCCGCTGCTGACTGGGGAAGCACAGCTCGCCGTGCAACAGCTCCCCGCCGATTGTCTGCTCATCTACACCAACCTGAAGCGAGCCATCCTGGATCATGTTGGCTGCTCTCCAGAGCAACATCACCAACTTTTATGCATGCTGATGCTGGAGGAAGTCGGCCAGCTGTTCGCGTTTGGCCAACAACTCTAGGATGCCTGCCAGTGGTGGCTGAGGGCAGAAGACTGTGACATTGAGGGGATCATTGACCTGGTGACACTGGAACAGTTCATTGCCCGGCTTCTGGAAGGAACAGCAGAGTGGCTCCAGTGCCACTGCCTGACGTCGCTGGATCAAGCCACTGAGTTGGCGGAGGATCACTTGGCAGCAGTTCTGGCGGCAGGCAGACATTCTGCCTCCTCTCTCTCTCTCACCCTCCCTCCTCCTGACCTGTTACCCCACCACCACCATGGAGGCGGGGGACGGTTCCCAGCCGGCTTGCTGCACCTGTGGTGTTTCCTTCCTGTCTGCCCCTTCTATGTCTGTGTCCACACCCCCCCCCCCCCTTCCCCAGGTGAGTCACTCTCCTTTTGCCTGTGCAGAAGTGAAGCCTGGGCCAGGATGTTGGCGCTGTGGGAAGCCCAGGCATCTCCAGGGCCAGTGCTCTGTGATGGAGGTGGGAGCTGTGGTCCAGATGCCCAATGTGCCAGAGACTGCCCTCGATCAGGCTGGAGTGTATCGTATACTGGGGAGTGTTCAAGGGGATATGCATCATGCGTTGATGGATTCCGGCTGTAATCAGACCTCAATCCACCAAAGCCTGGTGCAAGGCGAGGCACTGGGGAGAATACAAGTGGTGAAAGTTTTGTGTGTGCATGGGGATATTCATGATTATCCCTTGGTGTCTGTCCACATTCTATTTCAGGGAGAAAATCATAGTATAAAGGTGGCGGTTAATCCTCGTCTCACCCACCCGCTGATTTTGGGGACTGATTGGCCAGAATTCAGAAGGTTAATGGAACACATAGTAAGGGGTGGGTTCTGTGATAGTATGTCACGGGGGGGAATCCCGATGTGGTATTGACTGGGGAAGCTGTCACAGAGCCGTCTACATCAGCACCGTGCCAGGGCAATATGAGGCGTGAGGAGCAGCTTGCCCCTCCTCCCTCTCTCGGGGATTCCCTTGAGGATTTCCCATTAGAGCGGTCGCGAGATGGGACTCTGTGTCATGCATTTGGCCAAGTGAGTGTAACCGATGGTCAAACTCTCCAGCCAAATCCTCCACCCTCCTTCCCGCATTTCACTATTATTAAGGATTGGCTGTATCAAGTGATGCAGGATGCTCAAAACAGTGAACGGATAACACAGTTGTTAATCCCAAAGAGCTGTAGGGAGCTTATGTTCCACGCGGCTCTCTTTAATCCCATGGCCAGACACTTAGGGCAGGATAAAACACTAGCCCAAATAATGGCCCGGTTCTATTGGCCAGGGATTTGCAGGGATGTTTGTCAGTGGTGTGCGTCATGCCGCGACTGCCAATTAGTAAATCCCATGGCCACTCCAAAGTCCAGTTCTGTGTGGACTACAGAAAAGTCAATGCAGTGTCAAAATTTGATGTGTACCCAATGCTTCGCATTGACGAGTTGCTCGATCAATTAGGCACTGCTCGGTTTCATTCAACGCTGGATTTGACAAAGGGACATTGGCAGATCCCTTTGACTTCTCTGTCCAGAGAAAAATTGGCCTTTTCCACATTGTTTGGATTATACCAATTTGTCACGCTCCCTTTTCGGTTATTCGGGGCTCCTGCTACGTTTCAGTGGCTCATGGACAAGATCCTCTGCTCTCCATGCTGCCTACGCCATGACTTACCTTGACAACATTATTATATTCAGCAACGATTGGCCATGGCACCTAGACTACCTTAGGGCCATCCTAGAGCTGCTGAGGCATGCGGGGCTCACAGCTAACCTGAAAAAGTATGCAACTGGGTGGCTGCAAGTTCGGTATCTGGGTTTCCACTTGGGTCACAGGCAAGTGCATCCCCAAATTGACAAGACTGCAGCGATTGTGGCCTGCCAAGGCCCAAGACCAGAAAGGGGGCGAGACAGTTCCTGGGGCTGGTTGGCTATTATTGCAGGTTTCTACCTAATTATTCGGATGTCACCAGCCTGCTGATTGATCTCACTAAAAAGGGAGCACCAGATCTGGTCCAGTGGATGGAGCAGTGCCAACAGGCATTCACTAAGGTAAAAGCTGCACTGTGTGGAGGTCTACTTTTACACTCCTCTGACTTCTCTCTACCTTTTATTTTGCAGATGGACGCATCAGACAGAGGGCTGGGGGCCGTTCTGTCTCTGAAGGTGGAGGGTGAGGAACAACCTGCAACATACATCAGCTGTAAGTTCTTGATGCATTAAAGTAAGTACAGAACCATCAAGAAGGAGTGCCTGGCCATTAAGTGGGGCGGTCCTCACCCTCCGATACTACCTGCTGGGGTGCCCATTCACCCTCTGTTTGGACCACGCACCCCTCTTGTGGCTCCACCGCATGAAAGATGCCAATGCACGGATCACCCGTTGGTATCTCACCCTCCAGCCATTTAAATTCGAGGTGGTCCACAGGCCAGGGGCACAGATGGTCGTGGCGGACTTCCTGTCCCATCGGGGGGTCTGCTGCAAGCCAGATGGCTCCCCGGCCTGAGTTGGGTGGTGGTGGTACTGTATGTGACAGCGGGGGTGTGGCCGAGTGTCGGTTTGTGAATAGAGGGCGATTAAAGTTGTCTGTGTACTTTGCAGTAACTGCAGAGAGTAGAAAAGGAAGAAGGAGTGAAGAGAAGGGATATCTCTCAACCAGAGCGTGTGTGTGTGTGTGTGTGTGTGTGTGTGTGTGTAAAGCTGAAAAGCAATGAAAAACATTGAAAATAAAAAGTCTGTGTGAACAGCACTTCTCGCCTGCCACACTTCAGTATTCCATTCACTTCAGGGATTGACTACACAGGTGTAATTAATAAGCTGGAGACAGAGGGCACTGTGGTTCTTGGGAAGTGTAGCTCATGGTGGCCATGTTTGGAGGCTGTTTCAAGCTTACGCTCTCAACGCTGTTACTGACACATGACATTAATGTCCATGGTGAGTGTAAGTATCTGACCACAACTGTAAGTATAATGTATGTGCTTTTAATCCCAAATTCCTGTTTTTAATACGAGGCAAATTTAATAGTAGGCTGCATATAAAAAGGACTACAGAGAATTCACTTTTGCTATGGCAGCCCATGCTCAAGCTTTACAAGTGGGAGCATATGGTCTGCCTGTCTGTGTCAAATTAGCATTTGGAATGACTAATGTTTTAGCCATATAATATTTAAAAAAAAAATGAATATTTGATGCTTTGTGTCACATTAGTTGTACCATGGGTTATATAAAGAAATTTGATTTCATTTTAAATTGCAGATAAAATTTTCCAGTTGATGGCAGATGCTGTCTCTATGCATTAGTTCATTTCTCAGTTGGGATTAATACCATGCTGGATTTAGATGGTAACTTTTTTTTTTAAACCAACAATTGCTTAATTACTGCCTCAGGCTCATTGCTTCTTTCTGGCTACTCCATGTTGAGAACTTGTGTTTATTTCTAAATAAAAGCATTGGATGGACATAATAGTAGATAGACAGGTCGATTAAATGCCTGCTGCAATATAAGGCCCTGGTCACACTACAGCTCATGATGGGTTTGCAAATACTTGATGATGAAAAATCGGTAGCATCACCACCAATCGTGCAATGCACTGCAAATATTCAAGATTTGCAAGTTATTTGGTGTGTCTCCGCCTAATGAGTGGTCAAAAACGTCACAAAAAAATTTGAATGTATGCATTGAAATTTGGTGGCGATGTTTTTGTCAACAAACTTAAGTGGTGAATACTTGCAGGTGGGTTTGGGAATACTTCCTAAAGCTCTGGGAACCTTCACTGAGGCTCCTGAGATGCATTTTTCTCTAATCCATGTCCCCGATGCTCATGGGTGCCTCATTAACACAGTGGCTCAACATAGCCTAACCTTTGCTGAGACTTAAAATGTGCTTTTACATTCGGGGATCCTCCGGAGCATGTTGTGTGCGCTTTTGGGACCCAGTCATTATGGGAAACGTCTGATGCTGATTTAAGCGCAATCGGGCACTGTTTTCACAAAGACTTTGTGAAGTATTCTGTCAGGTATGTGGCAGTAGACGGATGTAAGTGCAGGAAGAGTGTTTATTAACAGGGTTACTATTTACAAAAACAAAACTTGAGGCAAGGTCAGGGTAACAAAACACAAGCAAAACAAAAAGCAGATTCCTCAAGCAGAGTAGTTAACCAGAGTCATAAACATGGCTAGAAACAAAGGTGATCATGATAATGATATTTTGCAAAGCCTCTGTAAAAATGATATCCTTATATACATGTGCTGATTGTGCTCAAATCAGCACCAGATGTTTCCCATAACGACTAGGTCCCAAGAGCATGCACAACGCGCTCTGTGAGCGAGCATGGCTGCGCAAGCTGTGCCAGGCTCAAGTGCATGAAGGCGTGACAATCAAGTGTTTGCCTGCCGTGTGACCACAACTTTTAGCTTGCCTGTATATCGCCATGCATCGCCACCAAAATACCTAATTTTCATCGATAACCCATTGCAAAGTATCATGAGCTGTAGTGTGACCGTAGCTTAAGATCCTGTAGTAAAATCCTTTGAAATGCTGAAAATATGAAAGACCTAAGAATTTATTTTATCCTGGATCATCCTTCAGTCATCAAATCCCACACTACAAAATCTTCAGAAAATAAAATGCCCCACACTTTCAGATTATACATACTGAATTCATGGTCAATGATCCTGACTGTTAGAATTTTGCTTTTCAAATAAAATTAACATGGAGGATGACTGTTAAGTGCTGATCTCATACTAATAGTTTAATCTCATCTAATTACAGGCTCATCTCCCTGCTTAGCATATTCTCCAAGGTACCTGAATGATTCTTTAATCGACACTATCAACACCTTGCACCTCAGTTATCAGTTTCAATTTGGCTTTCTTAAGGGCAAATCTACAATAACCCAACTTCTAGAGCTTGACCAAGACATATTGGACTCTGTGGCTAATAGCATAGAGGTAGATGCTATTTACAGCATTTGGAGGGGGGGAAAAAAAGCATTTGACAAGGTATCCCACACTCAAACAGTATGGTATCAGTCGTCCAGTGCTTTCTTGGTTTCGCAGCTATCTTGCTGGCAGACAAAGAGTTGTTCTTGATGGCACTTTCTCTGATTGGCTGCTCTTGACATCCGGCATACCACAGGAATCAATTCTTGGCCCGCTCATGTTTCTTGTTTATGTAAATGATGTTCCTGATTATATTAATTTTAACTCCACCATAGCCCACTTCGTGGAGGACTCAAAATTGTATTGTGCTTTGGACCCTCCATGTGCTGTCAGCTTTCTTCAAAAAGATCTAGACTGTCTCCACAAATGGAGTCTTGACTGGGCAATGGAATTTGTCCATCCATCCATTATCCATAGCCGCTTATCCTGTGCAGGGTCACAGGCAAGCTGGAGCCTATCCTAGCTGACTATGGACGAGACCTGACACCCTGGACAAGTCGTCAGGTCATCGCAGGGTGCAATGGAATTTAATTCATCAAAATGTAAGGTGCTGCACATTTTCAAGAAGACGACACCACGTGCAAGTACCAGAAGTTACAGTCTAGACAATCAGCAGCTTGAGTGTCTATCTTCTATCAGTGACCTTAATATTACTATTTCCAGCAATATGTCTTGGGCAAAACACATAAATCATAGTTGCAAAACCCAATACGACCCTTGGCCTTCTTAAAAGGGTATGCTAAGACTTATCTGACCTCAGCACGAGGAAGCTCCTGTATTGTGCTCTAGTGCATCCAAAACTGGAATATGGCAGCAACCTGTGGTCCCCATTCACTGTGAAGCACTGTGCATTGCTTGAAGATGTCCGATGAAGGGCATCAAAATTCATAATTGAATCACCCCAGAATATGACCTACACAGAGAGACTAATTAATTTAAACTTGCTCTGTTTAAAATACTGCAGGGAGATCTCAGATTTGCTACTTTTTTAAATCTAAAAATGGTCTTATTGATATTGGAAAATATCTGTGGACTTTTGAACTTCATTATCATACACAGAACTTTGATCCTAATAATGATGACCTTATTTATGAACATAGGATTATTATAGGAAATCATAGTTTTATTAGGTCTGCTGAACTGTGGAACACTTTGCCATCTTTCATTAAATCCCTTAATTCATTATCCATGTTTAAATCTTGCCTGCTTGATATTTATCAACCAAAATGAGCAACTTGTAGTTCCCTGTGTTAGCATCTAATGAAAATTTAATGATATTTTTTATTCATATTTTCTTCATTATATAGTTAATTCATTAAAATAACTCCAATTTTACTATCTGGTTTTAAATAGGTAGTTTTCCTTTATGTCTATTTATTTGGCTCTTTCCCCCTTTTCTCTTTTTGTCATCTAGTGCTGATATTATACCATGTAGTAGAAGACCTGGGTTAGATATGTATGCACATAATTTAGGAGAGGATAACTCAAATGTTATAGGCTACTTTGAACCCAAGCAACAATTTGGGATGTGTACCAAAATCGCTATCTGTGGCGAACAGACCGAAAATTACAAATCCAAGATGGCTGTCGGTAGCCATGTTGAAAATATGAATTTTTGAACCACTCACCACAGAAGTATGTGCAATACCTAATTGTTTGGGTTTTTGGATATGGGGAATCCATTAGTGACCTCATTTTCATGATTGAAGGAAAAGGGAACAAGCTATGGTCAAGGGCAAGGTAAAAAAAAAAAAAAATACACCAAAAATTGGTCAAAATTGCAGTTTCACAGAAAACATGAGAAAAACAGAATAACCCGACCTCAAACATGAAATCATGGAATCGGGAGACCTATGCACATAATTTAGTAGAATATAAGAAACCAAGCATTTGATTGATGTATAGAAATTGTATTTTCAATCATACTATTATGATCAATGGAATGTTAACTTAAAGTGAAAAATACCAAACAAAACTTGTTACTTTAGTAGGCAGCAATATCTTGAGAGCCTAAATGCTTAACAGCCACCAGTACAACTTTTAGCATCACATTATTACTGTTTATGTGTCACATAAACCAGGGTCAGGAATATGAAGGGTAACACAACAATAATACCGTAATACCGGTGGCCATCTTGGACTGGTAATTGTCAGGCTGTTTGCCCTGGATAGTGATTTTGGCACACGTCCCAAGTTATTCCTTGGGGTCAAATTAGCCTATAACATTTGAGTTATGTGCATACATGTCTAAGCCAGGTCCTATGCTAATGTGTCTGACCTTAATTTTTTTTAATATAGCTTATATTTATTCATCAACATGTACATTGATTTGTGTCAGCACATTTTTTTTTTAAATGTCTGCTGTTATTATGGTGTATTGTGGTGCAATCTTTGTATTACCATGTTTTAGCATGCCAGGGTTAGGTGGCAATTGGGATGCAAGTCCTGCTCCTTTCCCCTGCCACATTTTGTTTGTTTATAATTGGTAACTTTTTTTTTTTTCAAGAATGTGGCGAACTCAATAAACTAAACTGATGATGTTCATCATCTGACTTTCACTTCTGATGTCAAGACAATCTGCACTCCTCCAGCCAAAAGAATATATCCCATTAAGTGTGTAGATTGGAGGGTTAAGATTGCATTTTACACAGCTTTACTACAGACACTTTTTTTTTTTTTTTTTGTTCTGTGGTTACTAAGAAGGTGGCTTATTGGTGGAGGCAACAATATGGGAATACATTATAGACTGGCATCAGCATAACTGGATACTTGTGAAACCATTGCACTGTCAAATGAAGACAAACGGGTTCAAAACAGTGATCAAAAATCATGGGAAAGAAATTGCTCTAATTGATTGAAAAGTGATTGGGAAGGTTGAAAAGGTGAAGAGAAAACACTGCTGTAACCAATTTTAATCATCAGTGTATGATAAATGCTGCTGTTGTGTTGTTATGCTGGATACCTGATATTAAATTCATGGGTCTTTGCCAAAATGAGGTTACATTAACTAATGTATGTTTTCCCCCTTAGATGTGCGTCTGTCCTCTGACGATTAACACCATAGCAGGCAGAGCATTAACTTCACCTGATCTGTACTGGAGACTGTCTAAACGTGTCTCCAGTGTATGGACCATAACACCAGAGAAGACACACGTGCTTAAAATGCTTATTCTCCTTTTTAGCCATTTTACTGTCTCAAGCCAGTTAATCTGCCACAGACCCCAGTATCATGACTGGCACCCTGAACCAAGGAACATCACCCTGAGATTGTCTCTCATGGAGAACACCTGCAAGAATGTGAATGAGTGCTGGACTGGTACTTTGGAAAGCATTCAAGAGCATTGGACAGATCAGTCGTATGCATTTCCTCAGTTATGCCCTGTGGAGGTCCAGTTGGAAGATGCACTATTTGTCTTCACTGACTTGATAATAGAGCAGTATGGAATAAATCTAATCAGTGTGTCAAAAGAAGAATTTGACCGTTGCTTTACAGAGCATGTACAGAACAAACATGTTTTTGCCAGCAGCATGAATGGTAGCATGCAGGTGGCCTCAAAGTGGCTTTCCCCTGGCGTTCGTTATTTTGCCGCCACTCATAAAGGCAGTAGCCATTTATGTCGACTCGGCCTCCGCTTTGGTGTGCTAATCAAAGAGCAATGCTGTCAGAGCTCTCCGCATCTCCACCCGTGTTCAGGAAAAGGTGTTTGTAGGGTGAAAATTGGACAGCTTGTATATGGCTGTCAGTGCCGCAAGCCCTACTCTGAACCTTACTGTGAAGCTTTGGACATGTGTTCTGAAGGTCCATGCTTAAATGGTGCAACCTGCATAAGTAATCACTCTGCTGAATCAAATCATGCTTCTTACCAGTGCTTGTGCCCATCAGATTTTACAGGTGAGTACATCATTTGCCATATCTTTTCATACATCTCATTCTTCAGCAAATAAGCATTACAAATGTATTTATTACATTATCACTAGGGGTCTAACAACACGCAAATTTCAAATTATGAATTTGATACAATATGCTAGTGTCTCAATATGATACGGTTTTCTTGCAGCAAAAATAAACATTGCCCTAATGCAATCCATTTGTAATTTATTTAAAAACTTGAAAATTATAAAAGTACAATTATTGAAATTTCTCACAAAAATGTACAATGTATATAAACACATTGCTCAAAACAATAATTTAAAGATGGTGTCAAACATGAGCAAATTACTTTTTATACTCCATATTATTATATTTGCTGCTACTCATTATTATTATTATTATTATTACATTTGATACAGTAAAGTTGATGGACGAGGTTCTCATCTCATCTCGTTATCTCTAGCCGCTTTATCCTGTTCTGCAGGGTCGCAGGCACGCTGGAGCCTATCCCAGCTGACTACGGGCAAAAGGCAGGGTACACCCTGGACAAGTTGCCAGGTCATCACAGGGCTG
>JANZLB010000022.1:25934757-25937257 GCA_026167865.1 Notarius quadriscutis
AATTAACCTTACGCGGGCCGGTCAGAATGAACCAACGGGCCGGATGCGGCCCGCGGGCCGTAAAATGCCCAGGTCTGCCCTAACCGCTCCCCGGGCACTGTAGTATGGCTGCCCACTGCTCTGGGTGTGTGTGCTCACTAGTGTGTGTGTGTGTGTGTGTGTGTGTTCACTGTTTCAGATGGGTTAAATGCAGAGGATGAATTTCACTGTGCCTGAGTGTGCATGTGACAAATAAAGGCGGCTTCTTTAGAGCCGTCTCCCAAGTGCAATTTTGGCTGTCCATATGGGGCCGTCCTCCACAGGAGCAATGATTTTAGATTAGTCTAGAGCAGCCTTTCTCAACCAGGGTGCCATCAAAAAATTATATGTTCTAACATTGAAATAAATTAAAATTCCAAAAAACAATAGTTACACGAATGCAGATCATCGCCGCCTCAAGCATCATCAAAATTTGTCTTACGGCCCCCTTTCCCATGTCACAACATCACTGCCGGGGTCAGCGTATGGTCAGTGTGACTGCGTATATTTTATATGGAGGTGCCTTGAGAATTTGCATACTTCTGAAGGGTGCCGTGACTGAAAAAAGGTTGAGAAATGCTGGTCTAAGGGATGTTGGTAAATAAATGATTAAAAAATAAAATGCTAACACACAACTTCACCGATAAAGGGCTTGGCGTGAGCCGGACATGGTGTTGATGCGCCATTGGACATGGTGTTGGTTTTATGTGTCTACATTGGTAACACTCAAACTTTTACATGAAAGAAGTCAGCATAGGAACTGCCATTAGACCAGGGGTTGATTAAAATACCAAAAAAAACCCATACTCAAGATGTCAAAATGTTACTCCATTAAATGGGGAAGTGTCCAACCAAAAAGCTACTCCAATCTAAAAGTTACTCGAGGATGAAAAAAAAATATTTCCCCCACCATTTATTTCCTCTCCAATATGATTGCTTGTAAATTTCCACCCACCAGCTACAAATCAAGGCTTCTTCCAAGACGCATGAAGCCAGCCAACCGTATCTTTCCAAACTCCGCTCATGATGCGACTCAAGACAGCGTAACACCGAAGAAAGCGATTTCTGCCCTCTTCCACATACCTGAACATATAGATGGCTTTTGATTGGCTAGTCTCACTGTGATTGATTGACATGGCAGATAGTGTATGCTCCTCCCATCCATAGAGCATGGGACGAGTACAAGTGTTCAATTTCAACACTGATGTAAAGTGAAAAATACAATTACTCAAGTGTTTTCTTAACTTGGCCTTCCAACATAAGTGAGTTTTTGGAGTAAATCCATTTTTTCCTTCTTTCCCTTCAGGAAAGGGAAACTTGTTAATCACGAACATAATCTTGCAGTGAATAGACAATTTTGTGCCTCTTAAATTGCCCTTATAATGTCCTGATTTCTGTCAGAGGACAGCATTCATAAATGTTCACTTCCACTTCATGTTGCCCATTTCTCTTAATCTTAAGGTCACCTTTTGTGAGGCCTATGTAAATAATTGTTTTGGTGGGTTTTTTTTTTTCATGACACAAGCAAACAAAAATACATGTGATTTCTTGGCAAGTTGGTTCCTGTAACCTTGCTGTGTACTATACACTACGTGCAGGGAGCAGGGAGGGGTCACTATTTCCAGGCTCTGAACTCACACTACTTTCCCTCTCCGCAGCTGATGACAGTCAGTTCATCCTGGACATCTGATGGTGCGATACGGCTCCTGTGGAGAAGTTGTCTGTTGCACTCCTGATCTGGGAAACCATGGGGTGGTTCTTCTGTGAAACACCCATGCTGTTTTGTGTTGTGTCGTATTGAAAAATGAAACGCACCGGGATTGTGGGTGGGAATTTGATAATTTCAGTTATCAAAAGGCAAAATTCTGCTTTATTTAATTACAACTTTCCACTCATCTGAAAGATGGTATTATAATGAGTTGGGATTTTTTCCAATGAATATTTTTATACTGCTTCTCCAGTGGGTTGAAGTGGAGAGTTAAAACTCTATTAGGGTGATTTAGTCAATACCTCGTTTTTTTTTTTTTGGTAAACTTTCTGTATTTACTACCTTTCTATTATGTTTTAATTAAAACAGGAAAATGTGATTTAAAAAAGAAATTATGTACACTGTATATTAGATATTGTAGAATATAGATAATTTTTTATTATAGATATTTAGATTATAGACAGATATTCTATATTATGATACATACAGAACACTTTTTCGATGGAATAAAAATGTGTTCTATTCCCTTCTAGCAGGTTTCATTCGTTTGGTTCAATAGCATGCAATATTGTTAGCATATCGCTTAGCCTATGTGTATTACGTCACTCTACCCAATGGATGAGCGTTGAATATGGTTTACAATATTGCATGGTTGTCAAGACAACATGATGTCACACGTCGGAGACGTAAAACTTCCGCACTAGCAAGCGACTGTGACAATTTGTAAACAAACATGGCCACTAAGTTTGCTTTTGTTAAATACAGAAGATTGAG
>JANZLB010000022.1:25939757-25947480 GCA_026167865.1 Notarius quadriscutis
GCACCATGGAGTCCAAACCAGTCAGAGAACTCCTCCAGATGTTCACCATCGACCTCCAATGCCAGCACCAAGAGCTCCTTGCACTGTCCATTGAGCAGAAGCAGCACTTCCAGACCCTGTGTGAGGCCCAGGTGAAGGATTGACAGGTGGTGTGGAGCTTGGTCCTGTCAGCAGGTACTACAGCAGTTGCTCCTGTGGCCAGCGTTCCTGTTTAGCTGGTTAAGATGGGGCCACAGGATGACCCAGAAGCCTTTCTTGAGCTGTTTGAGTGTGTTGCAGAGGCGAGCTCATGGCCAACCTCACAGTGGGTGGCTTGCCTATTGCCACTCCTGTCAGGGGAAGCACAGCTCATGGCTTGGCAGCTCCTGGCGACCAGGATGCTGGAGTTCCTGAACCTGAAACAGGGTATACTGCAACAGGTCAGTCACAGCCCCAAAGAACTGCCAGTGGTTCCATGCACTGGCCTATGACAAAGTCAGCTGCACATTTGCTTTTGCTCAGCAACTCCGAGACGTTTGCCAACAGTGGCTGCTGGCAGGTGAGTGCAATATGGAGGATGTCATCAACCATGTGACATTGGAGCAGTTCATTGCCCAACTGCCAAATGAGACCTCAATGTGGATCCAGTGTCACCACACACCATTGCTGTCTGACTGGCAGAGGACCACCTGATGGTGTTTCTGGAAGCAGGTACTCCTGCAGCTTCTCTTTCTCCCTCTCTCACTTTCTCCCCTCTCTCTCCCTCTCCTTGTCCCTCCCCTACCCCAGTCCTGCAGAGACAGGGGCCAATTCTCCCAATACCCACTCCCTAAATTCGTGTCTGTCTTCATGTCTCCTCATCCCTTCCTCCTCCCATGTCTGGGCTGTGGTTAACCTCCTCTCTCCACAGGTGAACCCATCTGTGCCCACCAAAATCTGGAGAAAGTCCAGGCAGGTCTCCCTGCGCAGTAGGAAGACTGGGATTTCCCAGGATCAGCACTTCTGCAAAGGGGCAAGGATTCTGATTCACATTCCTGCTGTGCTTCAGGCTTCCCCTGATCGAGCAGGAATGTACCCAGTCTCTGTGAGTATTCAAGGGGGTACACATCAGGCTTTGGTGGATTCTGGTTGTAATCAGACCTCCATGCATCAAAGCCTGATTCAAAGTGGGATACTGGGAAATGCACAGTTGGTGAAGGTGAGGCATATACATGGAGATGTTCACAAATATCTGCTAATGCCCATCACTATTCATGTCCAGGGTGAAATACATAGTGTGGGGCAGTGGTTAGCCTGATCCTCACCCATCCATTTATGCTGAGAACAGATTGGCCAGGGTTTAAAACATTAATAAAACAGTTCATAGTGGATGGGTCCTGCATTAGCACATCATGGGGGAATCCCGTGGCATCATTGACTAGAGAGGCAGTCCCGGGGCTGATGACAGAGAGTAGGGAGGGCCCCACACCTCCTCTCTCTCTGAAAAATCCCTCAGGGGATTTCCTGCTGGAGCAGATGCATGATGAGTCTCTGAGGCATGCTTCTGACCAAGTGAGAGTAATTAATGTTTGGCACCTCCAGCCTAATGTTGCACTTTCCTTTCTGTATTTTTCTATTATTAAGGATAGGCTATATCAAGTGACGCAGGACACTCCGACTAAAGAAGAGATGACACAGCTATTCATCCCAAACAGCAATAATAATAATAATAATATAGTGATGATAATAATAATTTATTATTATTTATTTTTTATGAACTTTTATTGCACCTTTCTCACACCCAAGGTTGCTTTACAATTACAAAACAGGGGAAAAAAGTCCACCAAAGAGGGTCAGGATGTAATTCCGGTGGTGTAGCTGCCAACAATTCCACCAAAAGGTGCATAAAGGTATGTCCCACACTGCCTACACAGCCACCGTGACACTACCGGGCAACATCGCTCCGAACACTGTGTCATGGATATGAGTGCAGGTGGTGTCCCACACCACCTGCACCCCATAGGGAACTTTTATTCTATGTGGCTCATCATAATCCTATGACTGGGGCACCTGGGTCAGGACAAAACACTAAATCGTCTCATGGCATGTTTCTACTGACCAAGGATTCATGCTGATGTCTGCAGGTGGTGTGTGGCTTGTCGCAAATGCCAGCTGGTAAGCCCAGCAGCCATGCCAAAAGCACCATTGTGCCCATTATCATTAATTGAGATCCCCTTCAAAAGAGTCGGCATGGATCTCGTCAGGCCATTAGACTGATCTGCCTGCGAGTACCACTTTGTGTTAGTGGATTATGCAACGTGATACCCAGAAGCAGTGCCTCCTTGCAATATCTCTGTATGTAGTGTTGCAGAGGCACTCTTCTGCATTATCTCCTGAGTCAAGATTCCGAAAGAAATCCTGACTGAACAAGGCATTACTTTATCACGCACACTATGTGAACTGCAGGAATTATTGGGAATTAAATCGATTCATGCCAGTGTTTACCATCTGCAGACAGACGGGCTGGTCAAATGATTTAATCAAACACTTAAAAACATAAATTTGTAAGTTAATTCATGGAGAAATTGGGTTAAGTGGCAATAAACTGGGTTAAGTGGCTAGACCCTCTGTTGTTTGCAGTGAGTGAAGTCCCCCAAGCCTCCACCAGGCTTTTCCTGTTTGAACTGCTGCATGGGCGCAAGCCCCATGGTGTCTGAGAGGTACCTTCTCAAATTGGGAGGAGGGACCTTCTCAAAGCAAAAATGAAATTGAGTATATTCTTGACCTGAGATCAAAACTCCACACACTGGGTCATATAACCCAGGAGAATTTTACTACAGGTGCAAGAACATCAATCCCACCTGTACAACAGAGGGACATGGCTAAGAGAATTTGCACCAGGAGACAAAATTCTCATTTTACTGCCCACATCGAGCTCAAAATTAACAAGTGGTAAGGGCCCTTTGAGGTCACACAGCGAATTGAGGAAGTCAACTATGAAGTCAGGTGCACAGATAGAGGTGACGTATGTCAAATTTACCACCTCAATCTCCTGAAGCCATGGAGAAAGGAGGTTCCTGTGGCTCTGGTGATGGTCATTCTGAAGAGGGTGAAGCTGGGACCAGAAGCATGTCCAAAAGCTGTGGTCCAATTCACCCCAGTCCCCTGTGGAGACAATGTCTTGCTGTCTCAGAGAGCACAGGTTATCAGGTTGCAGGAGGAATTCTGCAATGTGTTTTTGGCTCTCCCTGGTCCCACTGACCTCGTAAAGCACCATACAGAGACTTCCCAGGGTATGGTGGTGTGCAGCTGCCCGTATCGGCTCCCAGAGCACAAGGAAAATGTGGTTCAGGATGAACTCAAGACTATGCTTGAGATGGGAGTAATTGAGGAGTTGCACAGCGACTAGAGCAACTCAATGATCTTGGTTCCCAAGACTAATGGGTCAGTCCAGTTCTGTGTGGACTATTGAACAGTCAATGCAGTGTCTAAATTTGATGCATATCCAATGCCTTGCATTGATGAACTGTTCGATCGGTTAGACACGGCTCACTTTTATTCGACACTGGATTTAACAAAGGGACATTAGCAGATCCCCTTGACTCCATTATCCCACAAGAAAATGGCTTTTTCCACTCTGGTTTACACCAATTTGTCACCCTTCTTTTCAGGTTGTTTGGGGCCCCAGCGAGTTTTCAGTGTCTCATGAACTGAATCCTTCATCCTCACAATGCATATGCCGCTGCCTATTTAGATGGCATTGCTATTGATAGTCATGATTGTCATCAGCATTTATAACATTTAAGGGCTGTCCTCATGTTGTTGAGGCATGCAGAGTTCACAGCAAACTCGAAAAAGTGTGCAATTGGATGGGTGGAAGTATGATATCTGGGCTTCCACTTGGGTCATGGGTAGGTGCCTCCCCAAATTGATAAGACTGCATCAATTGTGGCCTGCCCAAGATCTAAGACCAAAAAGTGGGTGAGGCAGTTCCTGGGGCTGGCTGGCTATTATTGGCGGTTCATGCCTAATTTTTTGGATGTCACCAGCCCACTGACTGACCTCACTAAAAAGGGGGCACCAGATCTGGTCCAGTGGTCAGAACCATGTGAACGGGCTTTTTCTCAAGTTAAAGCAGTTTCGTGTGCTGGCCCACTGTTGCATTCTCCTGACTTTTCTTGCTGGGGCAGTTTTATCCCAGGGGGTAGAAGGGGAGGAACGCCCAGTGCTGTACATCAGCTGCAAGCTCTTAATGTGAGAGTCAAAGTCTAGCACCACAGAGGAGGAGTGTTTGGTCATCAAGCGGACGGTCCTCATTCTCCAGTACTACCTGCTAGGATGTCCTTTCACCTTCTGTTCTGGCCATGCACCGCTCCAGTGGCTCCACTGCATGAAATATTCCAACACGTGGATCACCTGTGGGTATCTGGCCCTTCACCCCTTTAAATTTGAGGTGGTCCACAGGCCAGGGGCGTAGATCATGGTGGCAGATTTCCTCCCCTGCTGGGAGGGGGCAGCTGCAGGCCAGACGACTCCCTGTCCTGAGTCGGGCGGTGGGGGCATGTGGCAGCGAGGGTGTGGTCAAGCATTGGCTGTAAATGGCGAGGAGTTAGATTGAACCAGCAGGTAACATGTAACGAGTTACACCTGTATCTAATTACTGGCTGTCCACTAACGCGCATCTCTGTGTGTCTTTCCAGTAACGAGAGAGTGAGCTGTGTTCTCCAATTTGTGTGTTTGCCACTGAAAACTGAGCAGTAAAAATAAAAGCGCACCTTGAATTGTCATGCCTGTGCCCAGTCCCTCATTATCCTACCTCAGGGAATTATTATATAAATTATTTTAAATTAACTACAAAGTATCGTTTGCTTTGTGATTTGGAGTCAGTAATCTGACTAATAGATGAGAAATCATCCTTAAATTAGTACTTTTAATGACCATTATCATAATAATTCTAACTAATTTACACAAATAAACCTTTCTGATGCATCTCATTAAATGTGCCCTAAAATGACTCTAACACACAGCTTTTGCTTTGGTGTTCACTTTATTGTTGAGACAGTACTGAAAATGTCCAGTGTTATTGTTGGTGCATGGTTTATGTGCATTGGCTGTTCTCAGCCACGAGCCTTTCTTGTCAATTAATAAAGTGAGAGCAATTGATGACAGTGTGAGATTATTTGTGCTGACCTTGGTTGAGTGTACCATTTGTCTGGTCAAATGCAGAGCTGATGAAGCACCAGTGCTTCAGTGTGGGTGGCTACTGGTCAAGGGATTCACATTGTAAATAACTATGAACACACTTTCTTGATTTTGTCAAAAAAATCATATTATTGTAGTCATTAGACTGACTGTTTGACAGGTAGTGAACATCAGTCTTAGCCTAAAAAGGTTTGTGTGTATATTTGTTTGTGTACATGTCTCCTCCTTTCTGTCTTTTATCTCTCCTTTGCTCAACTTATCACCTTTCTATAGTCAAAGATGAGAGCAGGCAGGACTGGTCTGTCCTTAATTAAACATGATTAAATGATTCAGTGTGCAAAGGGCACGTGTGCCCACGTAGTTCTCTGAACCAATAATTGCACTGTCAAGCTGATTTTGTGTAGAAAACAAGGTCATACAAATCCTAATTGGCTGTGGGATTCATATTGCAAAAAGGCCACCGATAATGATCCAGTTCAGTGTTTGCAGCCTTTGATGGCCTGCTCTGTGAGATAAATCAACACTGATGTGAAATGATTGTCATGTCCAACTGTCTGCTCTTTCCTTTTGAGCCCCTGATACATATTGCTATGGAAATTAAAGCAATACAGTAGCTGAAATTTTTTGGGGGACTTAAACATTACACTGCATATTACTAACAGAGCCTTCCATTACTTATTATAAAATTCTGCATTCTCAGTTAAGTAGAGATAGTAGAGATTAGTTTTTTCCTGTTATTTAACTACTTTGGGTAGTCTGGATTTTTATTAATGTACAAATATTAATAACTCAGATTAGTAATATTCTTAGCATATAAGCACGTTACTGATCTGCATTTGTTCATGTCATCTGATAAAGCTGTCCTGCTACTTAACCCACACTCATTGCAATACACAGACCACAGTGTAATTTACCTTAAGTCATTTACATCATTAAATTGAGAGGAGAAAATAAATCCTTGCCATTAGCCAATAATTTCTTGGCTCGACCAATGCCTCTACCTGCAAGACATAATGCTGATTAAGGCTTGATTGCAGACAAGGGCTGTTATGCATTATTAATGAAGTCATGATAATTGTCAGATTTTATGACATGGCAAGAGTGGGAAATTGGTTCCTTGGTCAGCTTGAGAAACAATGAAAATTTGTCCTGCTCCAATGACACTGATAGCCTGGCATTAGTCACGGCACTCCTGTAGCTATCATCACCCGTGACAGAGCTAATGATAGTCATTTTGTTGCATGACCAAGTGCTGGGATACATTTATGGGAGCATAACATTGTGACACTTCTTCACATAACATATTTTAAAGAATAGGTTAAAACTAAATCTTTACATTTAATAACCAAAAGCCAGCAAAAGATCATAACAGCTAATTCTGAAACTACTTTACATAACTGTACCATAAAACAATTGTTTTCTTCTGCTTGGAAGATTTTTTTTTTTGTTAATGGAACATAAGTTTCAATGTTGATATCTGGGGAAAAAGAAACACAACCTTGACTCTGGTTTCTGCATTAATAATTCCACCTGTGTTGACCTACTGGGGGATTATGCATGCATCTGCCCCAAGGGATTTGCTGGGGAGTGCCGATGCAATCAGTGTCTGATTATTCCAAATTTCTTGTTGCATAATTTCATCCATAGTACTGATTGGGGTACGAAGGTCCATGCATACCAAATGAAAGTTGACCCAATACACACGACTGAACTTAATGTGGAGGAAAACAGTACACTACTAATCATTTATCTGTCTTCTTAATGGAATTAAACACAATATATATTCAAAACCAAAGTAAAATTTCACATTTTTAGAGTTGTATATTTTGGGATATTGTCCATCATTTACATGTCATGTGTACAATAATGAAATTCACAGGGCCACAGGTCATCTGCTATCTTTTTTGTATATGTTTCTTGCTACACGCTTCAGAATCTTGTCAGGCTGGAACTGTTTATCTCAGATTTTCAGTTGTCTATAGAGTTTATACAGAACCCATTGTGGTTTTTAGCTGTTGTAGCCCATCCGCCTCAAGGTTTGATGTGTTGTGCATTATGAGATGCTTTTCTGCTCTCCATGGTTCTAAAGCATTATGATAGCCTTTCTGTCAGCTCATACCTGTCTGACCATTCTCCTCATCTCCAGATTTCTTTCACCTCTCAACAAAAAACACAGAACCATTTTGATTGAACTCTGGAGACTATTGTTCTGGTTGATGCTCAAAACTTTTGGGACAATGTTCCATGGACAGATGAGCCAAAATTGAAACATTTTGAAGGGTGCAAATCTCTGTATATCTGTCATGAAGCAAGTACAGCAACTGTAAGAATGCTATACCTAGTAGAGTAAAACATGGCAGTGGCAGTATGATGGCATGGGGACCTGAGTGACTTTCTATCACTGAAGGAAGCATAAATTCCACAGAAAATTTGTACTAGAAAGTTCTTAAAAGAGATACGCAGAGCCTTTATTTTTAAATAAATTGCTGAGTGGATAGTATCTCCATCCTTGACTCTTGTATGCTGCATAAATGGGAATAAAAAAATATATTTTTGAGAGTTA
>JANZLB010000022.1:25982670-25999417 GCA_026167865.1 Notarius quadriscutis
CCCATCCCCCACAAAACCCCCATCAATACACTTACCACCCCCCCCCCCCCCCCCCAAAAAAAAAAAAAGTTCATTAATTTACACGGCAGTATATTTTATCCCTTCCCTAAAACTCCCAAAGAGCTAGCCCAGGGTAAGTGTGAAGGAAACTCCATATTATGTTAACTGATCTGAGGAAGCTTTTGCTTCTTAGCTGGCAATGAGCATTGTGCCTGGTCAAAGGCTTCTAACTACTTGGCTGCTGTTATGAATGTGTGATAACTGCCAAATAGTTGCCAAATGGAAATGTTGGACACACAAATAAGATTGTAAATTTTATGCAGAAATTAACAGTAAAAATGGATTTGAAGTATCCTTCAACATGAGTCACATGTTGCTTGTATTAATAGGGTTTTTATCATCGCACTAAAGTCTCAAATCTGATTATTTAGAACATGTTAACTGACTTTTATAACAGCAGTTCTGGCATTAGCTGTAATTTAGGGTTATATTAATATAATATAGGTTTATATTAATGCATTTGTTCTAATATGTTATAGTTTCTATAGTAACTGCTCACTCGTATGTGTCACTAATAGCATGGAAAACCGGAGTTCAGTGCAGCCTCCAAACATGGCCGCTCCAGACTACAATTCCCAAGATTCACAGCACTCTCCCATCACCAAAGTATTAACTACATCACCTGTCTCCAATTATCCCACAATCACCTTCCCTATATCAGCTCAGCAGTTACAAACATACGTCGTGAAGTATCGTTCTGTGTCCCGTACCTGATGATACCGAGCTGTTTGTTTTCCTGATAAAGACCACTGTTCTCGTTACTTTTCAGCCTCGTCTCCTTGTTTCTCCTGCATTACCCTGTTTACTGATTGATCGACCTTCACCCATTTTCTGACTATGATTTTTGTCTCACAATTTGGCTACAGCTGCAGTTTGCACCATACATGCTCTCCCCTGCACCTGCATCCATAAGTGCCTGTGCTTTGACAGGATACTTCACCAGCAATAGATGCAGTAGAGGAGGCTAAGCAGACTGCAATCCATGCACAAGGGCATCTGTAGCAGATGATCAGTAATCTCAACACTAGGATGTTGCAACTAACTGCTGTGGTGTTGCAGGTCATCCTTACATGCCCTCCTCTCCGTCCAGCGTGTTCTGAAGCATTCTTCTGCCAGAGAAATTTTCTGGGGAAGCTTCCAGGAATAAGGGATTTCTTCTGCAATGTTCCTTGTATTTTTTGTCTCTCACAGGAGTAACTGATGAGCATAAGATCACCCAGTTCATCAGTCTTCTCACTGGGAAGGCTCTCCAGTGGGCAAGCATGGTATGAAGGCATGGGGGCAAACACACCAAGTCATACGATTGTTTTCTGGAGCTTTTCACAAGGGAGAGGGGATCAAAGTCGGAGAGAGTTTATTAATGATCCATCAAGGAGAAAGGTGTGTCACGGAGTATGCACTGGATATCCGCAGCTTAGCTGCCGACAGCGGCTGGAACGAATCAGCCTTGAAAGCCACATTTTGCCAAGGTATGCATACAGAGGCATTCAGTGAGCTGGCATGCCATAACAAACACCTTTTCTCTTGACTCCCTTATTGACCTGTCCATACATTTGGATCATCTCCTCTGTAAATGACCCTCATTACAATTACCTCCTGCTCCCTCTCCTAGCACTAACTCTGTGACTTCAATGGAGGTTTCACATGCACTTCTACAACGGTCCGAGAGAGAGAGAAAGAAGAAAGTGAGAGGGTCTCTGCTTTTACTGTGGTGAGGCTGGCCACCTGATCAAGTGCCCTACTCGACCCCTGAAAGACCATCAGCCAAGCAGAACTTCCAGTCCAACAAACCTGGTGAATTCAGACACTTCCCATAACTCACATTCCTTCCAAGTACCAGTGTTGTTAAATCTGCCAGACTCAACCCATGTGCTCTCTGCTTCCATAGACTTGGGGGCAGAGAGAAACTTTATAAATGGCCCAATCATTCAGAAGTACCATCTGACTACCCACATACTTTTGAGACCGATCAAACTCAAGGCCATCGACGGGGGACCCATAGGAGAGGGATTAGTCTCAATGTGCATAACAACCTTTGAGATTCAAGTAGGAGCAATGCATTCTGAACATATTTCCCTTCTCGTCACTCCTACCTCACCATCATGACTTAATATTGGGTTACCCATGGCTCCAACTAAATGATCCACTGATTTCCTAGTAACAGCATGACATTCTCCAGTGGTCTCCTTCCTGTCTCCAGAACTGCGTGAAACTTCAACTCACCCTCTCATCTACCTCTGTGGAGAGCCCTCAGCCTGACTCGCTAGATAACATCCCTGCTTGTTACTTCAACCTGAAGGAGTTATTCAGCAAGGGGTTGGCCTGTGGTCTGCCTCCTCACTGTCCCTATGACTGTGCTATTGACCTCCTCCCAGGTACTACTACTCCTCAAAATTGCATCTATCTTTTGTTTTTACAGAACAAGCAGCCATGGAGGAGTATGTACAAGAAGCCCTGCAACAAGGGTACATCAGACATTCTATGTCTCCAGACTCAGCAGGGTTCATCTTTGTCGAGAAGAAAGGAGGAGGTCTCCGGCCATGCACAGACTATCAGGGCCTGAACCAGATCACAGTAAAGTACCTGTATCCACTCCCAATGGTACCTTCAGCACTTGAACAACTCAGATCCTCCAAGATATTGTCCAAATTAGACTTACACAGTGCCTACAACCTAGTCAGGATTCGTGAGGGTGATGAGTGGAAGACCGCCTTCAGCACCACCACTGGCCATTTTGAATATCTCGTCATGCCTTATAGCCTTTCTTGTGCTCCCAGCATCTTCCAGTGCCTCATCAACGATGTGCTCATGGACATGCTGGGGAGGATTTTTATCACCTACATCGTCAGCATCTTGATTTTCTCCCCAGATGAGAACACTCACCATGAGCACATCAGGTCAGTATTTTCTCACCTGCTCCAGAATCACTTGTATGTCAAAGCCAAAAAGTGTGAATTTCATGCCAGCCAGGTCTTGTTCCTGGGCTATGTTATCAGCTTCGAGGAGGTGAGCATGGACCAGTCCAAGGTCACAGCTGTAACCTTGTGGCCCACTCCCACATCAGTCAAGGAGTTACAGCACTTTTTGGGGTTCGCCAACTTCTATCGCTGATTCATCTGTGGGTTCAGCACCATCACAGTTCCTCTCACTGCTCTCTTGAAGAATGGATCTTGTTGCCTCCACAGGAACCCTTTAGCCAATCAAGCCTTCAACCAATTAAAAACTGCTTTCATTACAGCTCCCATACTTCAGCACCCAGAGCCTTCAAAACCCTTCATTGTGGAGGTGGACATTTCAGAAACGGGAGTAGGAGGGGTTCTGTCCACCAATTTTGGTGAATGACCAAAATTGCACCCCATTGGCGTTTTACTCAAAGAAGCTCACGCCCACTGAGAGAAACTATGACATCAGCAATCAAGAGCTCTTGGCTGTCAAACTGGCCCTAGAAGAGTGGAGGCACTGGTTGTAAGGTGCAGAACACCTATTCACGATCCTGACTGAACACAAAAACCTAGAGAACTTAAAGACAGCAAAGTGTCTGAACCCCCATCAGGCCAGATGGGCTTTATTCTTCACAAGGTTTCAATTCACCATCTCCTATTGTCCCGATTCCCAAAATACCAAGGCTGATGCTGTCTCCCAAATTCATATAATTTCACTACACTCATCCAAACCTACTACTATCCTGCCTCCTGAATGCTTCCTACAAGAAATCACCTGGGACATTGACAGAGAGATCAGACAGGCACAAACCACAAGCCCTCCTAAAAACTGTCTGCCCAGACTTCTGCATGTTTCACCCCAACTCAGTCAAACTCATCACCTGGGTGCACTCCTCTCCAGCCACTGGACATCCCAGCAGCCAATGCACTTACCACCTCCTCCAAAACAAGTATTGGTGGGAAAATATAATCACAGACATTAACCATTACATCTCCTCATGCTCTGTCTGTGCCCAAGCCAATTGGTCCCCAGAACTCCCCCTGCTGACAAACTATGCCCTCTCCCATTACCCCAGCAACCCTGGTCACATATCGCCATTGATTTCATCACTGATCTACCACAGTCTCAAGGTAACACAGTCATCCTAGTCATCATCGACTGATTCTCTAAGACACTCAGACTCATCCCATTATCAGGGCTTCCTACTGCATTTGAGGCTGATGAATCATCCACATTTTCCACTATTATGGTATCCCTATAGACATACTTAGTGACCGGGGTCACTAACTATGTCCCCAGTTTATTTCAAGGTTGTGGTCACAATTCATGGACAGGCTGGGAGTATCAGTTAGATCACCTCTGGCTACCACCCACAGTCTAACAGCCAAACAGAACAAGCTAATCAAGAAGTGGGCTACTTCCTCCTCATATTCTGCATGAAGAACCAGAGGGATTGGGCACGTTTCCTTCCATGGGCCAAGTATGCACAGAATTATCTCAAACATTCAGCCACTCAGTTAACCCCATTCCAGTGTGTACTCAGATACCAATCTCCCTTTTTCCCATGGTATGATACCCCTATACAGATCCTGGCCATAGACTCGTGGTTCCAGAGGAGGCAGCAGATCTGGTACACCAAAAACTAGAGAATGTCAACGCTAAGTACAAACATTATGCTGACAAGCACAGAAGCACCACTCCTAAATATGCCCCAGGTGATAGAGGTGGGCTCCACAAGGGACCTCAAAGAGCCCAACTCATGCAAGAAACTACAAGCCAGATTCATCAGCCCATTCATTGGCTTGAGCTTCCCCCTTACAGCAAGATGGCATCAACTTTCCATGTCTCATGCCTCAAACCTGATATCCAAGGTCCCCTAGCATCAGACACATCCACCCAAGAAAACCCCTCCCCAGTCATCGAAGGTGAGCCGATCTACCAGGTTAACAAGATCCTCAATTCCTGCTGTAGACAGGGACAACTCAAGTATTCGGTCGACTGGGAGGGCTACGGCCCAGATGAACGTAGTTGGGTCAGTTCCAGGAGCATCTTAGACAATCTACTCATTAGGAACATCTTAGACCCTCTACTCACTCAAGAATTCCACAGCCAGCAACCTGAAAACTGGCACCAAGAAAGAGAGGTCGAGCAAGGAAAGAGGTTGCTCCTAGAGGGAGCTCGGGGGATTCTGTCAATAACAGCACAGAAAACTGGAGTTCAGAGCAGCCTCCAAACATGGCCACTCCAGACTACAATTCCCAAGGTTCACAGCACCCCCCGTCACCAGAGTATTAACTACATCACCTATCTCCAATTATCTCACAATCACCTTCCCTGTATCAGCTCAGCAGTCACAAACACACCACGTGAAGTATCTTTCTGTGTCCAATGCCTGACTATATTGAGCCGTTTGTTTTCCTGACTGACTTCCTGATAAAGAACACTGTTCGCATTACTTTTTGACCTCGTCTCTCCTGCATTATCCTGTTTACTGATCGATCAACCTCCACCTGTTTCCTGACTATGATTTCTGCCTCACGATTTGGCTACAGCTGCAGTTTGTGCTGCACCCACTCTCCCCTGCGCCTGCATCCATAAGTGCCTGTGCTCTGACAATATGGGGGGGTCCTTTGGATTTTTAACAAATAAACTACATATATTTGTTAATATAGTTAAGCTTTCTGTGAGGAAATGTTAATTCGATATTTATGGAATGAGTCTTTGGTGTCAGCACTTTGTAACATTCAGTATGACACCCCCCTACCCCCTATCAAGGAGTCTTCAGGAAAGAATTCCAATCTTTCATAACTGACAATTTGCATTTATTTATTTAGTCTTGTAAATTTCAAGAAGGGGGGAAGAGAAACTGATGAGGGTAAAACTATTTATAGCTGCTATAAAGTATGTCATATTAGGAACTAACTTGTTTTGTGTATGCTTCATAATAGACATTGTAACTTTAAATGGTCAAAAATTACTACATGTCTGTAGCAGATGGGGAATGATTTCGTGGCTGTCTGCAGCAGAATTGCTTGGGGATGAGCTAACATAGCAAACCTGGCAACTATCTGTGCTGGTTATATTAACAAGCTGTTTGTGTCACTCAGTCTCTGAGCAGTAAGCTGAACTTTGAATGTGAGCTGGAGGGGGTAAGAAAAAAAAAAAAAACCTTAGAGGACTGTGGCAGCTGAAAAGCATCAGATATTTAGTTATTTAAAAGAGGTGTTTTTTTGTTTTTGTTTTCCACCAGTTGTGTAGAAAAATAAAATGGCTCATCAAAATAAAACAGATTCATCCAGGGTCAGCTGGTTTTGTGAGTAGCATGGCATAGAAATTACTACACTGGTGCCCTCAAACATTTCCAGGTTTGCTTCATTGTCCTGTTGTGTCATCCTGGTGTGGGAGAGGGAGCTGAATTGTGGGCTCATGAGGGAGTAGCAAGAGGATAAGAGGCTCATCAGGGTGCCTCATTCTGTGCCCTCCTCATACATTAAAATATTAAAAATGATGGTAATTGCTAATAACAATGGTATACATCAGAAAGATATACAACCTGAAGAAGGATCATCACCAAGATAAGAAATAGTAATAATTTGCCTCCTATCTGAAGGATTTACTTCAAATTAGGTGAATACAGTCATGAAACTCATTTGTGATGAGAGAATGTGGTGCGAGTCTGCCATAGCAGCAGTTGAGAGAGCTTATCCAGGGATCATGGACAATGTCTCATCACTGCCCACCATTCTTCAGTGGAATTCGCACTGAAGGTCCAAAGTTCTCATGCATCTTCATCTTGCAACAGTTGAGACTTGGCTGAAGTCAGTGAGGGATCAGCCGGATTTGCGACACAACCACAACTCTAAAGTAGATTATCAGAGATCCAGGTGGATGAAAATCAAATGCCCAAATCACAAAGGTTTGTGAGTTTCTGGAAGTTATACTGAGACTTGATGAGGTCGGTCATTGTTCCTGCCTCTCTATATTGAATGCTAGTGATGGGATGTTGTTCAAAGGGAAGTGTTGTGCATTCACTAAACTTATTCCAAAGTTCCAAACATGGTTTATCAATGCATTTTACATTGAACCTGACCTATCTAGTGAGTTCCAAGTGCCTTTTAAGCCCCTTTCATATATGAAATCCATTATTGTATGACTTAAAATAATAATAATAATACAGAATCGATAACAAATTTTCATTCCCACTCAATCTTCCAGAACAGGAAAGTAATGGATATTGTGTATCTGACTGTATTTAATGGAATGCTATGGAGCATGAAGCTCTGCAGGACATATAAAACATGCAAGACTGGATATGACATATAATTCATGAGCCTTTAAGTCCATTGTTGTGAAATTCCAAGCTGAGACATTGGCTAGTTATCAACATGGCATGATCCGAGCTGAATTTTGTATCTGTTGAGAGATTTCTCTTCCTGTTTCTGAACATTTGTTTCATTCAGTAAAGGCTATTTATAAAATGTTTGCTTATATCTGCTGATGTTTTGTTTGCTTATCGTTTTGTTTTTTTGCCAGTTGCTATACTAGTGCATCTCAAATAATTAGAATATCATGAAAAAGTTTGATACTTTCCATTAGTTATTTAAGAAAGTGAAAATGTAACAGATTCTAGACATTACATGTAAAATAAAATGTTTCAATCATTTTTCAATTTTAATTCTGATAATTATTGCCTCCAGCACAAAAAAAGTCTAAAAACATTAGACCATTTCATTTCAAGTTTGAGTAAAACAGTATAACTACCTTGTATCTCTGTCTAGTTCAGTACACACAACCACAATAATGGGGAAGACTGATGACTTGATAATTGTGTAGAAGACGATCATCAACACCCTCCATAAGGAGGGTAAGCCACAGGAGGTCATTGCTGAAAAGGCTGGCTGGAAAAGGTGCACAAGCAACAGACAGCAGCCTTGAGAGGATTGTCAAGAACAGTCTATTCAGGAACTTGGGAGAGCCTCAAAAGCAGTGGACTGAGGCTGGTGTCAGTGCATTAAAAGCCACCACACACCGATATCTTCAGGAAAGGGGCTACAATAATCACATTCCTAATATCAAGCCACTCCTGAACCAGAGATGATAACAGAAGTGTCTTACCTGGGCTAAGGAGAGAAAAAACTGGACTGTCGCTCAGTGGTCCAAAGTCCACTTTTCAGATGAAAGTAAATTTTGCATTTCATTTGGAAATCAAGGTCCTAGAGTCTGGAGGAAGATTGGAGAGGCACAGAATCCAAGGTGTTTGAAGTCCAGTGTGAAGTTTCTGCAGTCTGTGATAATCTGGAGTGCCATGTCATCTGCTAGTGTTGGTCCACTGTGTTTTGTCAAGTCCAAAGTCAATGCAGCTGTCTATCAAGAGAATTTAAAACACTTCATGCTTCCATCTGCAGACAAGCTTTATGGAGATGCTGATTTCCTTTTCCAGTAGGACTTAGCACCTGTCCACAGTGCCAAAACTACAACCAAGCGGTTTGCTGACCATGATATTACTGTGCTTGATTGGCCAGCCAACTCACCTGACCCGAACCCCAGAGAGAATTTATGGAGTATTGTCAAGAGGAAGATGAGAAACACCCAACCCAAAAATACACATGAGCTGAAGGCCACTATTGAAGCAACCTGTGCTTCAATAACACTTCAGCAGTGCCACAGGCCGATCACCTCCATGCCACACCGCATTGCTGCAGTACTTTGTGGTGAAGGAGCTCCAACCAAGTATCAAGTGTATAAATGAACATACTTTTCAGAAGTTGGACATTTCTGTATTGTAAATCCTTTTTTGATTGATCTTTCAAAATATTCTAATAATTTGAGATACTGGAATTTTGATTTTCATGAGCTATAAGCCATAATCATCAAAATAAAAAAGCTTGAAATATTTCACTTTATATCTAATGAATGTAGAATATATGAAGTTTAAATTTTTTAATTAAATTATGAAAAAAATAACTTTTTCACAATATTCTCATTGTTTGAGATGCAGTAACTCATTGAGGCAGTGTGAGTAGTTCTGTCGCACTATCACTCCATCATTATTTATGTCACTGCCAGAAACATTACGACTGGTCACGACACGACACGATGGTTCCAATTTCCACTGGAGATGTGGTAAAAGATTTCTGTAAATATTACTCAGTTGCCATTTTGATTTTGCTGTTTTGCTCCCATTCCCACAGGACACCACCCCAGCGTAATAGTGGAAAATATACAACTTTCAGTGTGAGTGGAAATGCGGGATTAGAAAGTTCTCATGCAAGGGGACTATACTTTCACAAATCATTCAGTTGTAACATAAGCAAACAAAGAATATATTACATGAAAAAAGGAGAATAGGAAATATCATAAGCAATTTTCTGATTTGGCGTTTTTGAAAGGAAAGTGTTTTTTTTTTGTTGTTGTTGTTCTATAATCCCAAAAGTTGTCCCATTGTTTTCCTGAAGAGAGACAGTCTTATCTTTCCTGACTCTGCCCTGCCTTAGACCACAGTTATCTTGAGTCTTGTGGGTTGTGGCCTTGCAAATTGTTGGGTCTCTTGCAGCTAACCTCAAATGGGCTTCAAAGGGCAGTTTTTAGCCATCCCAGGCAGGCAGAAAGTGGAATTTATGTAAACAAGACATATCCTTCATAACAACTGTGTTGAGCTTTCTTGCTACGGTTTATGGCTAGAGGAAAGGTCATACTTTGGGGTATGAAATATTTATTGTGATGTAACAACCAACAAAATTAAAGTGAATAAACAACAACAAAAATAGAATCTTGTTTTAGGAAAAAGGAAACTTACAGTCACCTATTTGCATAAGTATGCACACCCTTTTATATTAGAACCGTGCTTAGATTAACCAATCACATTCAACGTCACATTTGGAAGTAATCATCATACGCCTGTCAAGTGATTCTGATTAACTCCAAATAACAATCAGCTGTTTCTGTAGGATTTTTTCAACATTTTTTTTCATCTGACTGCCAAAGCCATCTATACAAAGAGGTTAGATGTATGGGATTACATTGCTGAAAGGTATCGATCAGGAGAGGTGTACAAACGATGTACCATGGAAGAGAGTAAAGGTCCTCAACAAGTGGGGAAAAAAAATGAGGCATCCCAGTGACTTTAACAAAAACAGGACAAAATTGATGAAAGGACAAAATGAAAACATATCAGGGAGGCTGGCACAATACCCAGGGAAACATCTGGCAAGTACTGATCACATCCTGCATATGACAACAATCTCTTTTATTCTTCACATGTATGGGCTACGGGGGCCCAAACCACGTGGCAAAATGTGTTATGATCTGATGAGACCAAAGTTTAACTTTTTGGGCATAATTCTAAAAGATATATTTGGCACAAAAACAAGACAGCTTCTCAACTTAAAAAAAAAACCAACAACACTATACCCATGGTGAAACGTGGTAGTGGCAGCATCATCCTACAGGGCTGATCCTATTTAGCTTAGACTGGGGGCTCTATTCAAGATAGGAGGAATCATGTTCTCCGACTGTTGTCTCTTGTTTCTCCCGTGTGTGTGTGTGTGTGTGTGTGTGTGTGTGTGTGTGTGTGTGTGTGTGAGTCACTCAATTCAAGGACCGCACAGATGTGATTGGCTAAGTAGCATCACGTAAAATGCATATGGTTGCTCTTTGAATTTTCTGGGTCACTAAACCAGTGCCATAAATGCTAGAAAAACGGTGTTGGTTAAAAGAGAAGTGCTCTGTCAAAATTCAATAATTCAATAATTTACTGTTTATAGGTCCAGGTCCGGATAGGATGGGGTCTGGGTCCAGACCCAGACTGTAGTCCACCTATTATTGACCTTGGCCTCACTCCTACTCTCTCATTTTACTCTCATGTTATTTAAGTGTTGATGGGATAAAGTGCATCTTACAGATATTCACCTAAAAAACTTAATTAACTTTGCATTAACGGTTTTGTGGATCCTGCAGCAAGTACTGCACATAACTTTCTAGAAAATTAGCATACATCTACTACCTCAGCTGTTAGCATTATTTAGTGCTAAACAGTCAAAGAAGCACATAGCACAATTATTTGTTTTAATACAAACATTTCCCTTGTCTATAGTTTTGCAACAGACAGTATTGATTCCTCTTTTAGGAACAGTTTTGTTGCCACTCCTTCTGGCCCAGGTTGGGATAACAGTTAGACAAAGCGTTTGCCACACATAAACAGGTCTTTGCAGACCTTAGCTGGAACATCAAAAATAAATCCATGCAACTCTTTTGTCCTCTGAGGCTGGGGGTTGATATAACAATGTGTGCTGCTCTGTACAGCCGACTACAGAGCAGTTCCTTTGTTTAGCTCACTTTGACATAATGCTAGTGGGCACTTGCAAGAAAAAAAAAATCGTGCACTTTCACGAAGATACTTCTCTCAAGCTATTGTTGGAGACACCCAGAATGGGGTGGGGGTGAGCAGGCACTATATAATTCTAATAAGCTCCCCTCTTTATGTAAGAAGGGAAGCCAGATCTGAATGGCTTGTTGAATTACACATTTTCTGGTCTAGGCAGCCCAAAAGAAACTGACTGGGAGGTCTTATTTTCAGGGAGTTATTCATAATAAGTCCCTTTTAAGATGGCACATCAGCTAAATCGCTGTGGCAAGTGCAGCATTATTAATTAATATGTAAAAAGCTAAATTATCGCCACATAATTTTCACAAGTATATTGATTTTACCATTGTCAGAAAAAAAGATCTGAGTCATGACTGACTGAACTACTCTGCTAGCTTGCTGAAATTATCAATTATTTTAATCAAAGTAATGTAAGTATAAGTAGTTAATGTAAGATACGATCTGAAAATATACTGGTAAACAGCAGTCAACATTTACACTCAACACAGCCTACTTTTGAGGGGGAAAAAATCTGTGCTGTCCATGATTTTAATCGAGCTCTGTCACCTGCAGTTACCCACCTGAATGTGCAAGTGTGCTCTTTTATGATCTGTTCAGTCTCTCTGTGGAGTTTGTTTAAAAAGGAGTGACTGGCTCACATTACCAAACTCATTTGAGTGTTAGCTATGGTCATGCAGTCAATAAGTGATGCACTTGAGTTAGTGGTAGCTGCCTTGGATTATGCCACCTCATTCAGACTCATTGCTAGTTATAATATCAGAACAATGAGCTAGCTTCAACATAAAAATGAGCAACGCACCAGAAAAAAATGCAAAGAACTCCCCACTGAAGGTCTGTTATAAAACAGTTTACAGCAGAACAAGACATGGCTTTACTACAGATCTGTCAATATCTTTAGGTACATGTTGGAAAGTGCATGCACATTCATGAGGTTTGACTGTCGTCCAAAATTTTCAATCACCTCGTCAGCCACACCTTTCATGTGTCTATAAAATGAAATTATCATAAGGAAAAATTTTGTGGGAAAGATCATGGTCAACTGATCTTGTAAAAATAAAAGAACACTAAAAATAATTTGTGGAGATAACTTAAAATGTAAGTTTGGGTCATGCTACAGCATGGTAAACGAAATGACATTATTAAAAAAAAACACGCTTTCAAACAACTAAAACTCTACCACTTTCAGCTGATGTTGTCATCTTTGTTTTTCTTGGCTCACTGCTCAGCATTTTTAAAATGTCCATTATTTTCAGGCAATTTGGTATTTATATTTATAGTGTTTATTTATCAGACACATTATTAGAAACACCTGTACAACTGCTCATTCAGCCAGTTATCCAGTCAACCAATCATGTGGCAGCAGTGCAGTGAATAAAATCAAGGAGATGCAGGTCAAGAGCTTCAGTTAATGTTCACATCAAACATCAGATTAAGGCAAACATGTCATCTCAGTGACTGACTATGATATGTTTGTTGGTGCCAGATGGGGTGGGATTTTCATGTGCAGAGTTTACCCAACATTTATTTGCAATAATGCAAAAAACAAGCAATGAGTGAATGATAGCTCTGAGGGCAGAAATGCCTTCTTGATGTGCGAGATCAGAGTAGAATGGTCAGACTGGTGAGAGCTGACGTAAAGGCTACAGTAATTGAAATAACTAATCTTTACAAACGTAGTGAGCTGTAAAGCACCTGAGAACTCACATGTTGAATGTTGAGACAGATGGGCTACAACAGTAGAAGACCACATTGGGTTCCACTCCCATCAGTCAAGAACAGGAATCTGAGGATCTGGTGGGCACAGGCTCACTGATAGTGGACAGTTGAAGATCGGAAAAAGGCCACGTATTGCACTGGTGCCACATTATTGACTGATTGCATAATTACACAGGTGTATAGGTGTTTCTAATAAAGTAATTGTACATCTGAATTGATTTTTACTGACTTCCTCCGTGGTGGACTTCCATTAACACTATTCCTACTTAATGTTTTCCTTATTGTAGACACATGAAATAGACATGGGAAATATTTCATCATAAGGTGCATCTAATCATTCATTGTAATTTTGCATTGACTTTCAGTGCCCCTTTTCTCTAAGGGAACAATTGGACTCAATCCATGCTCGCAAAATCATTGAACAGAGCAAGTATTCAGGCTCTTACATTCTCTTGGTTTATACCACATGTGCACTCACCCACTTATTAACAATATTATGATGTATCATCCAAGTTTATGACTCTGAGCAGTCAGAAATGACATGGTAGCACACTCCATCACTAGTACCAAAGCATCATTGAGGGGATGTCTCAAGAAGAACACTTGTAGAATGTATGCCCAGAAGATTGTAATCTTAAAACTACATTGATGGCATATTTGCCATTGCTACCACACCTGAAAACCTGCAGCTGTTTGGTTCTTTGTTTTCCACATTTAACTCTGTCCCAGAAGTCAGAAGAATCTACTTTTTTAAAAGGCCATCCATTATAAACATACAGACTCTCATACAGACCTTAGCTGTACATACAGACTTACATTTACACAACATGGCCAAATGTTTGTGGAAACCTGATTATCACACCCATATGTGGTTCATCCCCAGTGGTTCCTGGAAAGTTTGAAGCAATCAGTTGTGTAGGATGTCTTTGTACAGTGCAGCATTACACTTTCCTGCACTGGAACTAAGGGGCCCAAACATGTTCTAGCACGATTGTGTCCCTGTGCACAAAGTGTGCTCCATGAAGACATGGTTTGCCAAGCTTAGAGTGGAGCTCAAGTGGCCTGCACAGAACTCCAATTCTCAAGCCCACTGAACACCTTTGGGATGTATTGGAACGCTGACTGCACTCCAGGCCTGTTTGCCTGATATCAGTTTCTGACATCACTAATTATGGCTGAATGGACAAATCCCCACAACCATGCTAAAAAATCTAGTGAAAAGCCTCCCTAGAAGAGTGAATGTTCTTATAATAGCAGGGGGAGAGGGGACTGAATCTAGAATGGGATGTTCACAAAGCATATATGGGTGTGATATTCAGGTGTCCACAAACATTTGGCCATATAGTGTACAATTACCTTTTTTGACTCATTTATACTTGTCATAGGAACTGTTCCCACTACAAAGACTGCAAAAACACCAGATATTTTCTTTAAAGTTAGTCTTTGTAACCTGTTGCTGTTTCAAACCTAAGCAGAAATATGCTGACTTCATGATTTAATGTCATGAAATCACAAGATAAATGAGTTTTGTGCAGTCCTACTGACCTCTTTACTCTGTGTTGTCCTGAAAGAAATGCGCTGTGCTGTGAGTATAAGAAGTTGGGAGAGCAGCTGGAGGATTGTTTGAAATTAACTTTAGCCAGAGTATGTAGAAAGTTGCAGTGTTAATGTAACATTTATGCAGTCTCTCTTCATTTACATTTCTGTATTAGTGTTACTTTATAGCATCGGACCCCTACCGTAGACTCAGTGGCACCCAATATGCTGTAGGGTTAAATGCCACATTCCCCTGCTTCTTCTTGAATGCATGGTGTTTGAACAGAACTATCTCAAAATAGAAAATAAGAAACAGCCATATAACTCTCAGGCCACTGATTGAGTGTTGCAGAAGACTGTGTGTGGGTCAGTCCAACAGGGACAAAACGTGCCTTCTGGTTCTCCCCTGCCAGGTGCTGGTCCTCTGGTGACCTGTTAACATTTCAAAGAGCGAACAGTTTGGTATTAGTTGATCCTACTCAGGGGGCAAATAACAGGACTTGATAACAGTGTTATTGAGTCCTAGCCCGAGACTGAAAAGGGCAGTTTTTCAGGTTCAGTTTTGCTTCTTTAACTAGGCCTTAATTCTGCAAGTGGAATAAACTTCAATAATTAGCTTATTAGTTATATTAAGTATATTACAGCAAGGAAAACAACAAAATAATCAGAGAAAGTGTACTCATGGGGCAGGTTTGTTAGCCACAGTTTTATAGCAAAGAGCCAGATATCTTGTATAATAATAATAATAATAATAATAATAATAATAATAATAATAATAATAATAAATCCTTACTACTAATAGTATCCATGGCTGAGAACCTGCTACTAATGAACATATATATTAGTAATGCTGAATGCACCAGTAAGAGTATCTGTGAACAGAAGTGATATTTTGTTCTCATTTAGATAAATTTTCCTGTAATGTATAATCATATGCCATGTACCAATCGTTTTCCTTAAAGGAGAAATGGATAGGTTGTCTTTTTTTGATGAAGTCAAGTTTAATTTTTTATAGCGCTTTGCGCTATAAAAATAGACATTGTCGCAAAGCAGCTTTACAGAATTTTAATGACTTTAAACATGAGCTAATTTTATCCCTAATCTATTCCCAATGAGCAAGCCTGTGGTGACAGTGGCAAGGAAAAGCTCCCTCAGATGACGTGGAAGAAACCTCGAGAGGAACCAGACTCAAAAGGGAACCCATCCTCATTTGGGTGATAACAATGCGATTGTAACATTTTTAACATGAAGTCTGTTTCGTTGATGTTATAAACTCTTCATTGATGGAAACTTGAATGCAAAATGCAGCCCTAAAGTTAGCAAGTCAACTGTAGTCCACAGCCATAAAAGCATTACTGTAAGTTTCCAGAGCGTCTTCCAAGTGTGACTTTCATCTGTCCATATTGGGCCGTCCTCCACAAGAACGATGTGATGAGACTCCAGCCAGACATAGGACACCAGGATGGATCAGGCAGGTCACTTGTGTGTGCATGTGTGTATTCACTGCTTCAGATGGGTTAAATGTAGAGGAGACATTTCACTGTGTGCTTAAGTCTGTGCTTGAGTGTATGTGAGATAAATAAAAGCTTCTTGTTCTTGTTGTACTACCACAGGGAACCTGATCATAAGCGCAAGGCAATGTATCTCATAAAACTTGACCAACGGACAGCGAAATTCGTATCTTTATTTACATATGATAGACGGGTTTTTGTCCAGCGCTCATTTTTAATTTACTTTTTTTTTAAATTAAAACTAAAGTGATGAGCACATTTTACTTAAAATATTCATGACAGTTTCATATAAAATGAGTTAAAACAGTTTTATTAGTCCACTAGCTTGTTGGACAGTTGACAGTTGTAACCAGACAACTGTTTGATGTCAAGTTTGAAAAATCAAGATTGCAGCGCTTGAACCCTCGGAGCTCATGCGCTGCAAGTTGAGGAGTCTGTTTTCCAGCAGTTTTTTTTTTTTTATTGCGGTCAACATGTCTTTGCATTGTATGGTTTTTTTTTTTTACCTGAATGATTTCTTACTCGGGGCGGCACGGTGGTGTAGTGGTTAGCGCTGTCGCCTCACAGCAAGAAGGTCCGGGTTCGAGCCCCGTGGCCG
>JANZLB010000022.1:26009943-26035422 GCA_026167865.1 Notarius quadriscutis
GCTAAAGATCACGTGGACAAGCCAGAAGGCTATTGGAAAAATGTTTTGTGGATGGATGAGACCAAAATAGAACTTTTCAATTTAAATGAGCATAAGAACCAAAGGTGGCCTAAACAACAAAACTTTACCTTCTTTGCAAACTGCACCGAGTCAATCACATGATGAGGCAAAACAATCAGCACCATCCATCCATCCATCCATCATCTGTAGCCACTTATCCTGTTCTACAGGGTCAGAGGCAAGCTGGAACCTACCCCAACTGACTATGGGTGAGAGGTGGGGTACACCCTGGACAAGTTGCCACATTATCGCAGGGCTGATCAGCACCACAGAGTTAAAAATAGAATGAATTAATGAATAAATAACCAACATTTCATTTCATTTCATTTCCAAACCTAACAAATTCAGTCAGTGTATGTGATTTATAGTCACGATGGCATGCGCCATATGAATGTATTTATTGTGTTTCTTGCATATTGCTATATTTTTCCACTTGGGCCACCGATTTGGGGTCCAAAAATATAAGCAGGGTTGCCAGGTCTCAGCAAGAGTTCACAAATCCACATCTCGAAAACTGTACAAGAAACTCAAAATGTTGGCACTGGAAAAGGAAGCTAAATTGTATTTATTTCTCTTAGTTCTTGTGTGGGGAAACAAGTTCTCCATGGTGCGAGACACAAACAGAATATCAAAGGCAACAATGATATTCAGTAATCAAGATACAAACTGGGTCAATAACCAAATAAACAGCACAAATCAATAAGGCTTGGTAAGGTCAGGTACAGGAATACTGATTGTTACTTTGCAAAGCCCTTGTCCTGTGATACTGCTTATATACAGAGCAGTGATGAGGCTGTGATCAGGAACATCCATCCATTATCCATAACAGCTTATCCTGTGCAGGGTCGCAGGTTAGCTGGAGCCTAACCCAGCTGACTATGGGCGAGAGGCAGGGTACACCCTGGACAAGCCACCAGATCATTGCAGGGATGAAACAAATAGACAAACAACAATTCACACTCACACCAACAGTCAATTTAGAGCCACCAATTAGCCTAACCTGCATGTCTTTGGGGGAAACTGGAGAACCCGGACAGACACAGGGACAACATGCAAACTCTAAATGGAAAGACCCCCATCAACCACTGAGCTTGAAACCAGAACCTTCTTGCTGTGAGGCGACAGTGCTCACCACTGCACCACCTGCAAACAGGCATGTGATAATCAGTATTCTGGAGACTGAGGGGGGTGAGGTGCAGGATGGATGTTGTAGTCTGCGGTGGCCATGTTTGAAGGCCACTGCAAACTTTAAGAAGGTGCAAACATGACACAATCATAACAATATAATTTACAGGTGAAATGGTTTTCTACATTGCAGATACAAAATTGGTGTTGAAACAGGGAAGGGTTCATCTGGCCAGGGTGTTAACCTGATGCAGACTAGCCAGGTATTGGGGCTGTCACCTTAATACCTAGCCATGGGGTGTCCTGGCCCACCATCATGGACTGGGGTAAGATTAGACTACTCTTCTTCCTGGCCTTTTCCCTTTGACTTGTCTGGCTTGAGTGGCTCTATCAGGAGTGATAACTCTCACCAGCATAGCTTTCAAGATTATCAAGACACACAAGGCCCTCCACCACAACAAGGTGGTAGTCCATGGAGGGCACTAATCAACCAAATATCCTTTGCACCATCACACAGTGTCGTGTTTGTGGGTTTAGACACATCCTGCGCTGCAGATGACCACCCACAAGAGCCATTTATGAGTTTGATCTACCAGCCATGGGATGGAGATGCCCTTGCAGCCAATCATGCACCCATTGGAACATCATTCATCAAGACTTCTAGCAGATTAATTTGAAGCTGGAGGATGTTTCATGACTCAGCCAAGACCGTGAGAGATGGCAGAGTTTGGTGGCACTGGTGGGCTCAATGCCATGATGGCATGAGGTTTAGGAGGAGGGGAAGATACAAAATGTGGAATCTTTTCTATATTTGTAGAATTTGAAAAGATTTGTAGAATGCCGGAAAGGAAATGAAATCTTTTCTACAAAATGTAGAATTCCTTTTGTTTCCAGAAATTGAGAGATTTATTTCCCATCATTACTTTGCATGCTTTAAAATAAGATATTGGATGCAAGATATTGGATGGAATGATGTGTTGAGTTGCTAAAAGTGATAACATTAAGTAAGTTGTTTTATGCACATTCCAAACAACTGTCCATTAACAGGAGCATTGTTAATAATAATAATAATAATAATAATAATAATAATAATAATAATAATGTCTTGCAAAATGATTCATCCCCCTTGCTGTTTGTCCTGTTTTGTCACATTACAAGTTGGAATTAAAATTGATTTTTGGGGGCTGAGCACCATTTGATTTACACAACATGCCTACCACTTTAAAGGTGATTATTATTGTGATTATTATTTTTTAATTATGACACAAACAATAATTAAGATGAAAAAATGTGCATAGGTATTCATATCCTTTTGTATGCTCCTTAGTTTTCATGTTGCTTGCATAGTAGTGTTGCAGAGTCAGGGTGCTTCCAGAACAGGTTGATTTATACAGACATCATGTGACACATCACATGACACTTTAATTGCACACAGGTGGATCTTAATGAACTAATTATGCGACTTATGAAGTGACTTGGTTGGACCAGCTCTTATTTAGGGGTTTCATATGAAAGGGCGTGAATACTTATGCACACTCCAAATTTCTTTTTTTTTTTTCATTTTAATTATTGTTTCTGTCACAAAAAAATGTGCACCTTTAAAATGGTAGGCATGTTGTGTAAATCAAATGGTGCTAACCCCCTCAAAATCCATTTTAATTCCAGCTTGGAATGCAACAAAACAGGACAAACACCAAGGGGGTGAATACTTTTGCAAGACACTGTAATAAGAATAACAATAATTATTAAAATAATAAACACCATTGGCAAATATCCCTGTGGAATGGGAATAAAATACTTTGAGAAATGCTGCTGTTGGAAAATAACTTCAGGGTGGGCACACAGTGTTAATCTCCACTTCCTGTCAGTCCACATCACACCACCTTGTCATTAATTATTTATCTACAACAGCATGCACCCAAGTGTTTTTTTTTTTTTTAGAACATAATAATTAAAAAATAAGACAAAATCAGCAGAGGTAGTCTAAAATTAACCAAATGAGCTATCTACACAGAAAATATACAGTTATGCATATTTGATTCATCTTATTTTGTGCTGCATAAATAACAAATAACAATATATTTATAAAATGTACAACATTTGATTGCTTTGACTCCGAGTTCCTGATGATTTACAGAGACATTTTTGAGGCTCTGACTCGCCAGGCCTTGCTGTGTAAAGGACATTAAAGTACTTAAAGTAGTTGTTGATGATTTCTAAATGCTTGCTTGCATTAAAATGCCTTATAGCAGCAGATAAAGGTCATTGATGTGAGGAGATGAGTCTAAATCCCTCACCACATCTGGGTTTAAAGCAGCTATCAGGAAATGAAGGGTGGTTAATGCGGCACTGCCTATGTGTCCCCTCCAGCTAAATAGCATTTACTGGCATTCGAAAATGCAATTGCCTGCGAGAACGCATCTTCTTTACATCCAGTCATTTTTTCAAGCGTATGCAGTTACAGTTTTTGAGACACGTTTGAACTTTAGAACTTTCAGCAAGGAAAATGAGTGACCATATGACACTTTGAGATGCTCATGAGCAGCGAAACTGCGGGAAGTGGCACTTTAGTATTGTTTTATGGCACTCTTTTTCATCAACCATCTTCTACACTGGCCATAATGGACCAGAAATGTGTCGAGTTTCCTGCTCACTTTTTCAGTTAATACTTTTAAAGTGGAGGAAACGTGAAACGTACTGCACATGTCTGGCCTTCCTCAAGTTTCCATCATTCATCAACCCCACCCGGATTTTTTCTTCCCCCTTCTTCCCTAGTCATGAGTGGAGATTAAACAGCACCGCACTGTTTCCTTCAACAGTTCAGAGGAAGAACGCGGATATTTTTTTTTTGTGTGTGTGTGCTGAAATGTCCATATGCTGAGTGACTGTTTCTGTTTCTGAAAGTCTCGGCTCTCTATCAGATCCTCCTCTGGCCCATCCATCACTGAGAACAAGATTAAAAATGGAAATGATCACAGGAAAGTGGAAATATTCCTGGAAATATAATTTCCAAAAAGAGCTAGGGGTGATTACATTAAAAAAAAAAAAAAAACATTACATTTTTTATTACTTTCAATGCAGGAGCAGAAAGACAGGCACACTTAATCCACCCCGAGAAAATTAACATTCAAATTAGACTTAGGAAGGGTTGAGTTATGATTTGATGTCCCTGTGACACTTTTTTATGCTTAAAGGGATATATTCACAGGGATGTCTTCCTGTTTTTCACTCTTGCTGTTCAGTGAACTTCTGTGAGTTTCTTAGCTGTTTCATGTAGATGTTTTTTTCCCACCTCTAGTGATGTCACTTCTTGCTATGTGTGCAATATAAATGCTGAGAAGTTCGCCGTGAAGTTGGCACCCATATGATGAGAATGTACATCCATCCATCCATCCATTATCTGTAACCACTTATCCTGTGCAGGGTCGTGGGCAAACTGGATCCTATCCCAGCTGACTATGGGTGAGAGGCAGGGTACACACTGGACAAGTCGCCAGGTCATCACAGGGCTGACACATGGAGAAAAACAAGCATTTACACTCACTTTCACACCTACGGTCAATTTAGAGCCACCAATTAGCCTAACCTGCATGTCTTTGGATCATAGGCGAAACCGGAGCACCCGGAGGAAACCCGCAAAGACACGGGGAGAACATGCAAACTCCACACAGAAAGGCCCTCATCAGCCACTGGGCTCAAACCCAGAACCTTCTTGCTGTGAGGTGACAGCAGTAACCACTACACCACCTTACCCACAAATGTATTTATTAATTCTGCACACTGCTCTCTCTCTCTTTCTCTCTGTGCATGCGCTTTTGTGTGTGTGTGTGTGTGTGTGTGTGTGTGTGCGTGTGTGTGTCTGTGTGTGCGCATGCGTGCGTGTTCACCGCTTCAGATGGGGTAAATGCAGAGGAGGAATTTCGCTGTGCTTGAGTTTACATTCAACAAAAAGAGGCTTGTTCTTCTTTATTTACGCACAGTCCTATGCATACACATCGTGGTGCAACCTGGACACATTGTCAGTGATGAACCCGGGGTCATCGGATGTTTCGGGTCTTATCATCATACACCCTCTCCTGGGTGACCCAGCCAGGGGTGATCAGGCCCCGACTTGTGTCCAGGTAGCCGAGTTCACCACACTTCACCCCTCTTAATCCAGAGACATCATGAAGCCTTCTCCGCGGCTTCCAAGATGTTTTTGATGGCTCTCTGTTGCTGCTGTCTGCCGATTCCCAAGAGTCCCAGGACCCTGTGCAGGGACCGCCTTGTGAAGCCCCTGCAGCCCACTTCCATAGGCTTGCACCTGGCCTACCACCCCAGTCTTCAGCTCTCTGCCATCAGGGATGCGTACTTAGCTCTTTTCTTCTCCTGGGCCTCCTCCATTCTGTCTTCCCAGGGGACTGTGAGTTCCAGCATCACCACTTACTTAGTAGTCTCTGACACCAGGACAATGTTGGGCCTGAGAATGGTGGCTGTGATCATATCTGGGAACTTCAACTGCCTTCCTAGGTCGACCAGAATGTTCCAATCCCTCGCCGTCAAGAGCAGCCTACCCTGGGACTTTGGTTGGGGTTGTGGCTTCTTTCCAGCCTGCACAAAAGAGATGGGGCGCTTTGTTGGGTGCTGCTGCTTGCTGGAGCTGACACCAGTGTAAATGGCGTCTGCTACTGCCCGCAGGACCTGGTCGTGGCGCCACCTGTACTGCCCTTCTCCCAAGGTCTTTGAGCAGTAGCTGAGTATGTGCTCCAGTGACCCCCTCTTCTGGCACAACTGGCAAGCAGGTTAGTCTACCAAGCCCCAGGTGAACAGATTTGTTGGACTTGGGAGGACGTCATACACTGACCGGACTAGGAACCTGAATTGTTGAGGCTCTGTTCTCCACAGTTTGGTCCATGTGATTTTCTGGCCTGCGGTATGGTCCCACTTTGTCCACGCCCCCTGCTTGCCCATGCCCACCATTCTGCTAAGACAAACTTCCTCCACTTCTGCCCACACCACTTCCTGGATAAACTTACGCCTCTCCTTTCCCTTAGCTTTGCTGTAGCAGGGTAATGGGATGTACCCAAACCCAGCACGCACGGTCGCCACAGCGCCGAACAGGATGTTGGGCTGTAGTCTTGCCTCAGCTTGGTTAACTGCCTCCTTGGCGCGCCACTTCCTTCCGGTCCTGACCTCTACGCCTGCAGACGTGACCTTGGTGTCAGCAGAGTCTTGGTAGAGCAGGACTTCTCTGGCTCTGGAGACCTGGAACTCCTCCACCACATTGCTGAATGGAAGCTGCAGCTTGGAGTGATGCCCATAAAGGGCTATGCTGTGGAGACTCCATGGCAGGCCCAGCCACCTGTGCAGGAAGTGGTTTATCTTCCTTTTGAAGCTCTTCACAGTGGTAATAGGGACTAAATAGATTAGCAGTGGCCAAAGGAGTCAGGGCAGGATTCCATGTTGGTATATCCAGGCCTTGAATTTACCTGGGAGTCCTGACCTGTCCACGGTGGAAAGCCATGAGCTGAGGTCATTGCTGGCTGTCTGGCATGCTGCTATGTCCTTCAGGTTGCTGGTAAAGAGCTTACCTTAGCTCTTAATTGGCTTCTCTGACACAGATGGAATTCTGGTGTCTCCCAGACAGAAGTGAAACTGTTCAGTTATCTTGCCTTTCCTAAGGACCAGCAACCTGGATTTTGCCGGCTTGAAACTCATTCTTGCCCATGTAATGAGCCTTTCAAGATCTTATAGGCTCCACCTACAACCGGGCACTGATGCTGTGGTGACTGTCAGGTCATCCATGTATGCTCTGATTGGCGGTTTTCTGGTGCCTGATCTAGACAAGGGGCCTCTGCACTCCACTTCCACAGACTTTACAAGCATTATCATGCCTAGTACAAACAGGGACACTGAGATGGTGCAGCCCGTAATGATGCCCTTCTCCAGATGATGCCATGCTGATGTCTGTGACCGAGAGGACAACCTCAGACTAAAGTTGTTATAATAGTCGAGGATGAGGTTCTGAATTTTCTCTGGGACATGGTACTTCGTCAGGGACAGTTGCACTAGCTTGTGTGGGGTGGAACCATATGCATTAGCAAGGTCCAGCCAAGGCACAGCCAGGTCACCCTTGTTCTCTTGGGCTTCTCTGATGAGTTGGGTTACCACACCAGTGTGCTTCATGCATCCAGGAATGCCAGGGACACCTCCCTTCTGAACTGAGGTGTCTAGGTAGTTGTTCTTCAGGAGGTACTCAGTGAGATGATTGGGAACGATCTTAAAAAAGATCTTGCATTTCACGTTGAGGAGTGAGATTGACCTGAATTGCTTGATGTTACTTGCATTCTCCTCTTTAGGAATCCACACACCCTCTGCGTACTTCCACTGATGTGGCACCTTCTCTTTCCTCCAGATCGCCTTAAGGATCTTCCAGAGATGCTTCCGTAGCCTTGGGCACTGTTTGAAGACCTTATATGGGACTCTGCTTGGACCTGGAGCTGAGGATGCTCTGGCTTACTTGATGACTTCCTCCAACTCTTTCAGTGTGGGCTCCTTGATGTTGAATGGGGAGCTGGGCTGGAGAGGGGAAATCAGAGTGTCACAGTGGCCGAGATCTTGCTCCCTCATCCTGTCGCTGTAGATGTTACTCAGAAAGAGGTTGACCTCCTCCGGACAGGAAAAGTGACCACTGCGCTTCTGCCCCAGCAACTTCTTGGTGAATCCAAATGAATTCGAAATGAAGGCACCATGCTTGCGGGCTTTCTCTCTGCCTCTCCTCCGGTGCCACTCTGTGCACCAAAGGGTGATTAGTCTCCCTCTGACTACACTTCTGAGCTCTGCTAGGGCAGCCCTGTCTTCCTCACTTGCCTTCCTGTACTGGCTCCTCAGCTTCCTCAGCTCTTGTCTGAGTTGGGTGATCTTCTGTTCCTGACGGTTTGGATTGGGTCTTGCAGTTATCTCTATTTTCCGCTGTTCCTTGACACCAAACCTCTCTGCTGCAAAGCTTACTATAAAGATGTTCATCGCCTAGAGCTTCTGGCTCACGTCGCCCTTTGATGTTGCTTCCATGGCTGCATCCACATCTCCATCAAACTGGTTCCATTTTGACTCTTGGTTGGCAGCAGGCCACAAAACCTGACGATGTTCCGATGGACTGCTGTGTGGTGGCACTTGTGATGCTTGGCATTCGGGGCACTGTGGGGTAACTCTGGGCCCTGCTCCTCCTCTGTCTCACCAGGTGCTGTAACTTGTACAGACACTGTGCATTGCATCACTTACTTCCTCAAGCAACCCATCCTGGTTTGGTGAATCTTGAGACCTCTCTGGTTTTTGCAAACCTTGCCGCATCTGCAGACTGCACTCATAGTCATTTGTCCATTAGCCTGGGTCGTTTCCTGGGTATCCGTCCATATGGGGTGCTCATTCTCCCCCCCTCTCGGGCACCTCTGGGGGTATTTCTCCACAGGGTTCTTTGTAGCAAACTGTGGGTGCTCCCTCTCAAGAGCTGCAGATTGGGCTGCTAACCCTCCCTGCCCCGGTTGCCGTCTTTCCGAGCTGTCAACTGTCTCTCCAGTCGTCACTGCACTATTCACAGTTGTCATCCAGACTTTCCTGGAAGTCAATGGGATTGCCATACAGGGATAGTCCTATGCATACACCTCGTGGTGCAGCCTGGACCCATTGTCAGTGATGAACTCAGGGTCATCGGATGTTTCGGGTCTTATCCGTCTTATGCAGGGGTCACATGATCCCTGCATTTCCAGTTGAGTGAACGCTGTGCACGTCTGGCTGCTGCTACTCTCTGGTGTTTTTCACAACTGTTTTTTGTTTTAGGACAGCCTAAAAAAATGTGTTTTTCATTTCTGCTTCTAAAGCACAGTCCTGGGACCGCAGTTTTTCTTGGAGAGGATTCAGGACCCAGCAGTGTGGAAGAATCAGATGTTACTGTGAGAGTAATTAAGTAGCCTGCAGTTCCTCTCACTCCTGATTACCTTCACCGGGAAATGCGGTCTCCACTTCCTCACTGTTGTACGCTCGTTGTAGCATTTAGTCAGAATTGGTAGCTTCCCCTGCCTTTTCTGATAAGTGCTGGTGTCTGGTATCTGGTAGTTGGCTTATTGGGGTTGTCAATCTGGCTGTGAGTTTCTGCTGGCTCTCATGGTGTTCTATGGGGAGTTAGAATGCGTCCCATCGTCTCAGAACTGTTTTTTTTTATCTCTTCGTTGTTTTGTTGACACTGTGGATTATTTACAGCTTCTGCAGCCTTTCCTGCAGCCTGTTGGGGGCATAGACTCATGAAATCTTCGATGCCTGGCTCCTCCACCACTACACATGGAACTTATCCCGGTGCGCTGGACTCCTCGCTCCCCCCTCAAAACCACACGCACTGGTGGAGTAAATGCAGTGAATCTTCGTTCACTACCAGCCCATATGAACTTAACATTATCCCCGGCACCAGCGGTTCAGCCATCACTGATCAGCATCGCCCTAATATATGTCTGATCCCTGACAAATAAGACTTTTATTTTAAATGACATTATAACATCTCGTCAACTGGATTTTCTATTTGTAACCGAGACTTGGCTTACTGTTGATGATCACCTTTGACTTGGTGAACTCTGTCCCCTCATTTTCATTTTTTAAGCTCACCAAGGTCTTCTGATCATGGAGGTGGTTTAGTCACCATTTTCAACAACTCATTTAAATGCAGATTTCTTCCTACCAGCGCTTATTCCACTTTTGAGGTGCAACTCTTATCGATTAATGGCCCTACCCCTGTCCTATGTCCTCTAGTGTACAGGCCTCCCAAAGCCTCCAGCACTTTCATTCAAGAGTTTTCTGACCTTTTGTCTGTCATGGCCTCTCGTTCTGATAAGTTGTTAATTTTAGGTGACTTTAACGTTCATGTGTGTTGTCCAAATAAGCCCATGGTGAGCGAATTTTTAAACCTGGTTGACTCTTTTAATTTAACCCAATTAGTATCTGGCCCTACACATCAGAAAGGCCACACACTTGATCTTGTCCTGTCATCTGGTTTTCCTGTCTCACACTTCGTCATTTCTGACATCACTGTGTCAGATCACTTCATGATACAGTTTAAATCTCTCTGGTCCTCCTCCTATCCCTCCTCCCCCATCATCCCCTGCTCCTTTACCTGATCTATAAACTCAGCCACTCCACAGCTTTTCTCCAATTCGTTTTCTGACTGCCACCTACCCCGAATCACTGAAGCCCTAGCCACCTGCAGTGACACCTCCGAGCTTGTCAATCATTTTAACTCTACTCGCGCCAACATTTTAAACGATGTGGCCCCTCTCAAGTCTCAGAAAGTTAGGTCCAATACTATACCCTGGCTTAATGATTCCACCTGCACTGCACAACGTGCCTGTAGACGGGCTAAACGTAAATGGAAAAAAGACAAACTACAAGTATCATATGAAATCTTGCAAGACCACCTAAAATGCTACCAACTCTCTGTACAGATGGCATGAAAGGACTATTTTAGTAACCTCATAAACAAAGATGCAAATAGACCCAGAGTGCTGTTCAAGACAATCAACTCTCTTTTAAACCCAGCTGCTCCAGTTACCTCTGCTTCAATCATGAAAGCTGTGAGGAATTTTTAAAATTCTTTAATGAAAATATAATGGTATTTGGATCCCCCTGTTCTGTAGCCAGCCTGACAATTGCATTTGGCCCCCTATCTGTGAATGTTCACAGTACAGTGAGAAATCTTGGCATTTCAATGGACAGTTCACTCAGTTTTAACAGTCAAGTCAGCAGTGTGGTGAAGGGAAGCTTTTATCAGCTCTGAACCATAGCCAAACTAAAGCCACTTTTATCTTCTACTGATCTTGAAACTCTCATTCATGCTTTTATTTCATCGCATTTGGACTATTGCAACTCTTTGTACACAGTTCTAACCCAGTCTAACATCAATAGGCTACAAATGGTCCAAAATGCAGCAGCTAGGCTTTTAACTAGTACTAAAAAGACAGAACATATCTTACCTGTCTTGGCTCATCTCCACTGGCTACCAAGTAAATATAGAATCGATTTTAAAATTTTACTTTTTGTTTTTAAAGCTCTCAACGGTCTTACTCCATCTTATATAACAGAGCTTTTAACCCCCTACTCTCCCCTAAGGTCACTCAGGTTATCCTCCCAACAACTCCTCACAATCCCCCACTCACACTTTAAAAGCAGAGGTGATCGGGCCTTTTCTGTTTTTGCCCCAAAGCATTGGAATAGTCTCCCACCCCACATCAAATCCTGCCCAACCATTGGCAGTTTTAAATCTAATTTGAAAACCTATCTTTTTACCCTTGTTTTTAGTTCAGTCTGACACAGTTTTTCTTTACTATCCTGCTCTTATTTTAATCTTATTGTTTCTATTTATTCAAGTCATAGTTGTTGTTTTGATTTGTATTTATTTACTTATTTTAATTTGTGTATTTATTGATCATCTTTATCCTTGACTCTTAATATCTATTTTTTTTAAACCTGTCTTATATTCCTTGCCCTTGTGTCCTGCTCTGATTTCTAAATGTCTTTTTTACTGCCTTTATCTGTGAAGCACTTTGGGTCAACTGGTGTTGTTTTTAATTGTGCTTTATAAATAAACTGACTTGACTTGACTTAATAGACAACTATATTCTTCCATTCTTTAAATGGCATATAAATAGCAAAGCTGCTATTTGTCCATTTGCTTTGGGAAGGAATACATCTAAATAGGATTCCTGTATTCCTAGATGCAAATTTATTCTCATACATAAAAGATAAAACATAAAATACAGACCATCAGTTGTTGTTACTGATTCATGATTTAGAGTACACTAAATCCAGGTATTGTATTGTATCCAGGACATACACAGTATACTGTCTGCAAGAAAATCATTCGGAAATGAATGTCATTGTCTGGGTTATGAATCATTTTAGCACAACAACCTTAACAAAAACTTTATTGGAAGAGAATCAATTCAATACCATAACTTCACTGGTTCAGTATGCTGCTTTTTTTTTTTTATTTTTTTTAGCAAAATTGAGGTAAATGAAAGACATATGAACAGATTCTTGATTATCTTTTCCTTTGCATCAATCTGTGTGTGTATGCTTGTGCCTGTACACATGGGAAGGGGGTGCACTGGGACAAAGAGGGGTTTCTTGGCAGCAGCTGCTGTGAGTAATGGTGGCTGCCACCCAGGACCCCGAGCAGTTAATTAGAGCAATAGCAGCTACACGTGCCGAGCCAGAGTGACAGCACAGATTATGCGCTAAATCTCAGGCATAATGAAGAATCCTGGGACACAGGAGCTGGGTAGAAGATTCCCACAATTACCTCTGTCACCAGCTGCCTGTGTATGGCTGTCAAGATGTGCAAAGGTGAAAGATCCACCTGTGTGTGATTAAAGTCTGGATAATTGTGTTATTGGGCCTCTGATAAATTCAGTGAAGCCTGAGTGCAACATTCAGTTCTGTATAGCTGGTAAAGGACGCAGCCACAAAAAAACATGTAATTAGATATTTTGCTTTTTCAAGCTCATGCATAAAATGGGTTAGACAGGAAGTAATGATAGTCAATGACTTTACCGCTCAAAAGTCTATAGGAATACATGCTGTGTGCCCTTTTTGTCTGCCATTTATCATTTGGACTGGACTGTCACAGGCACAAATCACAATAATCCATTGTTTTGTTTTGTTTTGTTTTTTCCTCTCTCGTCAAGGTTTATAAGAAAGAGCTTTTATTTTTAACCACACTGACTTGTCCTTGTAACTCTTGTTCCCACAGAGATGAGATTGCACTGAGAGCAAATGATGAAGTCGACATGATTTCATTGCTTATTTGCACAAAAGTCATTCATTCTGCCTGGGTCATCTACCAGCCCCTCTGACTAAGGAATTGTTTGGTTCTTATTTTTCTCCTTCAGTTGTGGATGGCTTTTACTGCCTCTGTAACCCTGGTTATGCTGGAGTGTGGTGCGAGCAGGACATTGACGACTGCCTTAGCAATATGTGCGAGAACAATTCAACTTGTGTTGACTTCCATCTGGTGAGTTTGGAATGCTGTTGTGTTGAATCCAAATGTGCCTCAGTTAATTAAACAAGGGATGTCCTGTTATTGAAAATAACCTTTGACATGACTAGTGACTCCAATATAAAGTTTAGCTTCAGGTTTACTGTAGGATTTACTGTAATGGCACGTTATAGCAGTTGAGAAGCTGTGTGCTGGGAAATTACTTGGCTGAAGTTACATAACAGCATTGCCACAAATCCACCTTACAGCATTACTTTCAACTGCCTTCAATTGAAGTGACAATCTGATTGGTTTTAGTTCTTCTGGAAGTTAAGCGGTTTTTTTTGTTGTTGTTTGTTTCTAATTTCTATTTTTCTGTTCGTTCATGATTTTAGTGATTGAACACTGATTAGTTTATTTAGCAGTTGCTTGATGAACCTCATGCAACTATCCAATCAGCCGATAATGTAGCAGCAGTACAATCCATAATATCATGGACATACAGATCACAACTTTCAGTTAATATTTCCATCAAATAGCAGAATGTGGGGGGAAAATGTGATCTCAGTAACTTTCAGTATTGCAAGGTTGTTGTTGGTGCTAAAATGACTGGCGTTGAGTATTTCATATACTACAGAGCTCCTCAGAATTTCATGGACAAAAGTGGAAACAAGGAAATGGGCATGGAGGCAATGGATTTTTCTTATTTTTAAATTTAATTAATTTATTTATTTTGGTTTTCAACTATTTGATGTGAACATTAACTGAAGCCCTTGAACTCTATCTGCATGATTTTATGCGTTGTGCTGCTGCTAGTTTGGCTGATTGTAAAATTGCATGAATGAGCAGGTGTATAGGTGTTACTACTGAAGTGGTTAGTGTAATTTGAAGAGAAAAATATGGGAATAATAATTGTACAGACACATACAAACACTGTCATTTGTTCATTCTTTGCTACAGCATCCCTTTGTACATTACTAAACTTACAGTAAATGAATGTCTTGTCCTGTTCATTGTAGTGGCTTCCTTCTGACCTGTTCCACATCTTCAGTGTCCCCATTCATTCTGATATGCTTTCTGTCCTCACTTTCTATTTTCATTCGGTACAGTCTCTCCTCCACTTTGTTTACATGTCTTTATTGTTTTTCTTGGCTCTTCTTCTCCCTTCCATGCAAGGCAAACCTCCTCCCTCAAAACAAGGTGTTTAGATTTGTTCTTCCACATTGAAGTGTAAGGGGAAACCACTGTGTCATTTATTCCTATTGACGAATACAAGTGCAGACCCCTGGGGATATTTATAGAACTATATGTGGAGATCTAAAACAGAGATGGTTCATTTTGTGGCAGCCATTTAAATGAAAAGATCAACTATTTATAGACAGTCACTGCATGTCTGCAGTTTTTTATATGCAGTGTGCCCAAATTGCACAGTGGGAGATATTTATTAAAGGTGCTGGCTCCCCATTCTCCAAATACTCTGTGGTAAGAAGTGAACTGCCATTTTCGATACTAGCGATTGTGGCAACGGGGGCGTGGTCAAGTGTTGGTTTGTGAATGGAGGACAGGGCCAGGAAAGGTGAATGGCAAAGTCAGTACACCTGTTGTTGATTAATGTGGTGTCTGTGTGTGTATTGCAGTGAGGATGGAAGGTAGAAAAGGAGGTAGAGAGCAACGAGAAGGGCTCTTTCCTGACCAGAATGTACGTGTGTGTGTGTCTGTGTGTGTGTGTGTGTGTGTGTGTGTGTGTGTCCATCCACATGAGTGAGATTAGTAAAGCTGAAAAGCAAAGCACAAAATCAGAAATAAAGGCTGTGCTAACATAATTTCCCACCTGCTATGCTTCAGCATTCCACCCACATCAGGGATTTGCCACAGTGGTGCCTCGTGTGAGGATACTGAAGGGAACCATCCCATGGAGCCCTCTCCATTGAAAGATCTAAATTCATGCCCTTGCCACTGCCCAACAGAGCCAGCACCAAGTGCTGACTGCCCTCCGACAGGAGCAGAAGCAACATTTTGAAGCCTTGCTCAGCAGGAAGAGCACCAGGCATTCTGGCACCTGCTTGCGTTGGTGGGGTCCTTGACCACCACTGCAACAGACCCACACCATGTCACGCTGACAAAGATAGGACCGTACAATGACTTGGAGCCATTCATCGCCCTCTTTAAGCAAGTGGCCAAAGCATGGGGGTGGCCGGTCGAACAACGTGTGGCATGTCTACTACCACTGCTGACTGGGGAGACACAGCTCACCCCACAACAGCTCCCTGCGGACAGCTGGCTTGTCTATGCTGACCTGAAGTGAGCCATCCTGCAGCATGTTGGCCACTCTCTAGTGCAACATCAACACTTCCACATGCTGACATTGGAGGAAGTTGACTAATCATTCACGTTTGGCCAACAGCTCTGGGATGCCTGCTGGCAGTGGCTGAGGTTGGAGGACAGTGACACTGGAGCAGTTCATTGCCCAGCTTCAAGAAGCAAATGGTGGAGTGGGTCCAGTGCCACCGCCCAGTGTCACTGGATCAGGCCATTGAATTGGCGGAGGACCATTTGGTGGCTCTTCTGGCAGCAGGCAGACATTCTGCCTCTTCACTTTCTCCTTCCTCCCCTCTCTCTTCTTCTCACTCCTGCTGCGTTCCCCCACCACAGAGGCAGGGGCCACCACACCCATGGTGTCTCCCTCCTGTCTTCCCCTTCTGTGTCTTCTACCCTCCCCCAGGTGAGGAACTCTTATTGCCAGTGCAGAGGTGAAGTCTGGGCTGGTATGCTGGCACTGGGGGGGAGGGGCATCTCCAGGGCCAGTGCTCTGTGATGGAGGTGGGAGCTGTAGTCCAGATCCCCAAAGTACCAGAGACCACCCTCAATCAGGTCAGAGCATATCGTATACCGGCAAGTGTTCAAGGGGATATGTATCACATGGTGGCAGATTCCAGCTGTAATCAGACCTTAATCCACCAAAGCCTGATGCAAGTTGAAACACTGAGGAGAGCAGAAGTGGTGAAGATTATGTGTGCATGCGCACGGGGATGTTCACAAATATCCACTAGTGTCCACCCACATTCTGTTTCGGGGGAAAAGCATAGTGTAATGGTGACAGTTAACCCGCGTCTCACCCACCCACTGATTCTGGGAACTGATTAGCCAGGGTTTAAAGGCTTAATGGGGGGATCCCAGTGTGGCATTGACTGGGGAAGCTGTCTCTGAGCCATCTACATCAGCACCACATCAGGGTGATATGAGGAGTAGGGAGCAGCTCACCCCTCCTCCCTCCCCCAGGCATTCCCTCAAGGATGAACAGACACAAGACAAGACTCTGTGTCATGTCTTTGACTAAGTGAAAGTAATCGATGGTCAACCCCTCCAGCCAAATGTGACTCCCTCCTTCCCACACTTCATTATTATTATAGATAAGTTGTACTAAGTGACGCAGGACACTCAAACCGGTGAACGTATAACACAGTTGTTAATCCCAAAGAGCTGTAAGGAACTCGTATTCCACACAGCTCACTTTAACCTGATGGCCAGATATTTAGGATAGGATAAAACACTAGTCTGAATAGTGGTTCCATTCTAGCGGCCAGGGATTCATGGGGATGTCCGTTGCTAGTGTGCGGCATGCCACGAATGCCAACTAGTAAATCAAGCGGCCACCCCAAAAGCACCTTTGTGCCCTCTCCCTCTAATTGAGACCCCTTTCGAGAGAATTGGCATGGATCTCATCGGGCCATTAGATTGGTCAGCATGGGGATATTTCTTTATTTTAGTCCTGGTAGACTATGCAATGTGATATCTGGAAGCGGTGCCTCTCCGCAATATTTCAGCATGCAGTATTGCAGAGACACTCTTCCATGTTCTCTCCCGAGTTGGGATTCCCAAATAAATCCTGACTGACCAAGGCACTATGTTTATGTTGTGCACACTTCACAAATGGTATGGGTTATTGGAAGTCCCCCAGGGGTGGTGGTGCGTAGCCACCCATACCGTTTACCCGAACACAAAAAACAGGTGTTTCAGGACAAACTCAGCTATGCTCGAAATTGGCATAATCAAGGAGTCCCACAGTGACTGGAGCAGCCTGGTGGTCCTGGTTTCCAAGACCAATGGGTCGATGCAGTTCTGTGTGGACTACAGAAAAGTCAACACGGTGTCCAAATTTGATGTGTCCCCAATGCCTCACATTGATGAGTTGCTCAATCAATTAGGTGCTGCTCATTTTTATTCAACACTGGATTTGCCAAAGAGATATTGGCAGATCCCCTTGACTCCTCTATCCCAAGAGAAAATGACCATTTCCACACTGTTCAGATTACACCAATTTGTCACACTTCCTTTTGGGTTATTTGGGGCTCCTACTATGTTGCGGCAGTTCATGGACAAGATCCTCCACCCCCATGCTGCCTATGTGGTGGCCTACCTTAATGACATTATTATATATAGCAATAATTGGCCATGGTACCTAGAACATCTTAGGGCTGTCCTAGAGTCGCTGAGGCGGGTGGGTTTCGCAGCTAACCCGAAAGTATGTGTGATTGGGTGGGTGGAAGTATGGTATTTGGGCTTCCATGTGGGTCATTGGCAGGTGCATCCCCAAATTGGCAAGACTGCAACGATTGCGGCTGAGGCCCAAGACCAAAAAGGGGGCAAGACAGTTCCTGGGGCTGGCTGGCTATGATTGCAGGTTCATACTAAATTATTTGGACGTCACCAACCTGTTGACTGATCTCACTAAAAAGGGAGCACCAGATCTGGTCCAGTGGATGGAGCAGTGCCAGCCAGCCTTCACCAAGGTAAAAGCTGCACTGTGTGGAGGGCCACTTCTACACTCTCTTAGCTTCTCCCTCTCTCTCCCCCCTTCATATTGCAGATGGATACATCAGACAAAGGGCTGGGGGCCATTTTGTCCCAGAAGGTGGAGGGCAAGGAATGTCCAGTGCTGTACATCAGACGCAAGCTCTTGATGCATGAAAGTAAATATAGCAACATTGAGACAGAGTGCCTGGCCATCAAGTGGGCAGTCCTCACCTTCCAACACTACCTGCTGGGGCACCCCTCCAGTGGCTCCACCGCATGAAGGATGCCAATTTGCAGATAACCTGTTGGTATCTTGCCCTCCAGCCATTTAAATTCAAGGTGGTCCACAGGCCGAGAGCACAGATAGTAGTGGCAGATTTCCTGTCCTGTCAGGGGGGCAGTCCGCTGCAGGCCAGATGGCTCCCCAGCCTGAGTTGGGCAGTGAGGGGTATGTGGCAGTGGGGGCATGGCCAAGCATCGGTTTGTGAATGGACAGCAGGGCCAGAGAAGGTGAGTGGCAAAGTCAGTACACCTGTTGTTGATTAATGTTGTGTCTGTGTGTGTTTTTCAGTGAGGATGGAAGGTAGAAAGGAGGGAGAGAGTGATGAAAGGGGATCTCTCCTGACCAGAACATGTGTGCGTGTGTGTGTGTGTGTGTGTGAGACCATGTGAGTGAGATTAGTAAAGCTAGAAAAAGCATGAAAAACAAAGCATGAAAGCAAAAATAAAGGCTGCGTGAACATCATTTCCTGCCTGCTGCACTTCAGTATTCCACCCACATCAGGAATTTGCCACAGTGATATTCCAAAAACAATCTGCAACATTTTGGCAACATCCTAGTCCATCCATCTATTATCTGAAACTGCTTATCCTGTGCAGGGTCATGGGCAAGCTGGAGCCTATCCCAACTGATTATGGGTGAGAGGCGGAGTACACCCTGGACAAGTCACCAGATCATCACAGGGCTGACATACAGAGACAACCATTCACACTCCCATTCACACCTACAGTCAACCTACTGGGCTCGAATCCAGAACCTTCTTGCTGTAAGGTGACAGTGCTAACCACTACACCACTGTGCTGCCCATCCTAGTCCATATATTTTAAATTGTAATGTGAATTCAAAGATATTTTTCAACGTACTAATATTTTAAAAATTATTTTGACTAACCATTCCATTTTCATATGCCTTTTCCATTGTTATGGACCTGAACTGGCCTTGGCCAGCTGATGGACAGCCATGAAAGGAAGAACAAAAAAAGCCATATTTTGCTCAAAGCTTCCACATATGACAGGTAGATGAAGAAACAGTTTGAGATGGGTTTTGAAGGGATCACTAACAGTAAATCTGTGGAGGTTTTTGTGCACAGAGAGGTAACAGAGTATCGGTCATGGTCTTTCAAAATGCAGTGGCCCATATGAAAACAAAAACAACTAATTGATTCCTGGGAAAGTTGAGCCAGCCCAGAATGTACAGGTCTAAAGAACAACTACATGCACAGTAATGTAGTAGTATTTTTGATAAGAAATTGTTGACAAATTACCAATTGTCTATTAATAGAATATTGAAGACTGAAACTTAGTGTGAGATACTTCTGGCTGGCACCTAAGAAATTAAACATAGCACATCATACAGGGAAACTGCTTCATGTCCACAACAGTGATGTAACTCTTAAGTAGTCACCCACTTCCTCTTTCACACAGGTAGAAATATAATGTGGCACAGAGGCCACATTCCCTTAGTTGTTCATCAGCATAGGGATGATTAGAGCATACACAACATGCAGACAAAAGTGCATGGACCTTCGTGAATCAGGCTGTAAATTTTGCCTGAAACCATCCATATTCACTCATGGAGCAAATATCAAGCACCTATATTTATAATGAACATGTCTGGAAGTAGGAGGATCTACAATGATGTGAAGTCGGTTTTCTTTTGAAAAAGCTGGGAACCTTGTTAGGGTACATCGCATCATTGTCATGAAATCCAGAGAGCTGAATGCAAGTGCAGTGATTTAATGATACACAAGTGATAAACAGACAAAGCATAGAAAAGAACCCAAAAACCAATCATAGTGGAAATATATAGAGTAAAAAAATATGACTGAGATAGCTGTAACAACTTTGGATGTGTGGAAAATGAAGAACTGGAGACAGGTGCTACAATCCAAGGTGCGCTTTATTTTTTATGCTCAGTTAAGACATGCACACAGACACCACACACATTGGGGGAACTCATCTCTCTCTCTCTCTCTCTCTCTCTCTCACCCCCCGCACACACCTCTATCTGAAAGACACACAGAAAAACACGTTAAAAGGCAGCCAGTAATTAGACCCAGGTGTAACTCATGACATGTTACCTGCTGGTTCAACTTGACTCCTCGCCATTCACAGCCGACGTTCAACGACACCTTTGCTGCCACATACTCCCACTGCCTGACACAGGCCAGGGAGCCATCCAGCTTGCAGCTTACCCCTCCCACCCCCAGTGGGAGAGGTAATCTGCCACCATCATCTGTGCCCCCAGCCTGTGGACCACCTCAAATTTAAAGGGCCGAAGGGCCATGAGTGATCCATGTGTTGGAATCCTTCATGCAGTGGAGCTACTGGAGTAGGGCATGGTCAGAACAGAAGATGAAATGGCATCCTAGCAGGTAGTACCACAGAGTGAGGACTGCCCATTTGATAGCCAAACACTCCTCCTCTATGGTGCTGTATTTTGACTCTTGCATGGTCCAAGCTTGTGGCTGATGTACAGTACAGCTCACCCCCTCAACCACCTGGGACAAAACAGTCCCCAGTCCTCTGTCTAATGCATTGGTCTGCAAAACAAAAGGGAGAGAAAAGTCAGGAGAATGCAACAGTGGGCCCCTGCACAAAACCACTTTTACTAGATCAAAAGCCCATTTACATGGTTTTGTCCACTGGACTGGATCTGGTGCCCCCTTTTTAGTGAGGTCAGTCAGCAAGCTGATGATGTCTGCAAAGTTTGGCACAAACCGCTTACAATAGCCAGCCAGCCCCAGGAACTGCCTCACCCCCTTTTTGGTCTTAGGTCTTGCATAGGCTGCAGTTGCTGTAGTTTTATTAATTTGGGGATGCACCTACCCATGACACAAGTGGAAGCCCAGATACCATACTTCCACCCATTGAATTGCACACTTTTTCAGGTTTGTTGCGAGCCCCGCATGCCTCAGTGACCTCAGGACAGCCCTGAGGTGTTGTAAATGCCGCTGACAATCATTACTATAAATAATGATATCATCTAAATAGGCAGCAGCATACACATTGTGGGGACAGCGGATTCGGTCCATGAGATGCTGAAACATATCTGGGGCCCCAAACAACCCAAAAGGAAGGGTGACAAATTGGTGTAAACCAAAGGGAGTGGAAAAGGCTGTTTTATTGCAGGATAATGGAGTCAAGGGGATCTGCCAATATCCCTTTGCAAATCCCATGTTGATTAAAAGCGAGCTGTGCCTAACCGATCAAGCAGTTCATCAATGCGAGTCATTGGATATGCATCAAATTTAGACACCATGTTGACTTTTCTATAGTCCACACAGAACCAAACTGACCCATCAGTCTTGCAAACCAAGACCACTGGGCTACTCCAGTCACTGTGTGACTCCTCAGTCTCTCCCAACTCAAGCATAGCCTTGAGTTCATCCCGAGCCACATTTTTCTTGTGCTCAGGGAGCCAATATGGGTGGTTGTGCACCACCATGCCTGGGGGAGTCTCGATGTAGTGCTCTATGTCAGTGTGACCAGGGAGGGGCAAGAACACGCCACAGAATCCCTCCTGCAACCTGATAACCTGCGCTCTTTGGGACAGTGAGAGGTTGTCTCCACAGGGGACCAGGGTGAATTGGGCTGCACTTTTTGGACTTTGTTGATGTGGGCAGTAAAATGAGCACTTTATCTCCCAGAGAAAATTCCCTTAGCTGTGTCCCTCTGTTGTACAGATGGGATTGACATTCTTGCACTTGTAGTTAATTTTCCTTGGTTCTGTGACTCACTGCATGGAGTTTTGCCCACAGGTCAAGAACCTACTGAATTTCATTTTTGCTTTGAGAAGGTCACTCCCCCCAATTTTCTTTAATGACGTGCAAGACGCCATGAGGCTTGCACCCATACAGCAATTCAAATGGGGAAAACTGGGTGGAGGCTTCTGGGACCTCACACATTGCAAACAGAGGGTCTAGCCACTTATCCCAGTTTCTAGCATCCCTGTGAATGAACTTACAAATCATGTTTTTGAGTATTTGGTTAAATAGTTTGACCAGCCCGTCCATTTGAAGATGATGAACACTAGTACAAATCGATTTAATCCACAATAATTCTTTGTGCAGTGTGCAAGACATAGTGCCTTGGTCAGTCAGGATGTCTTTCAGAATCCAAACTCAGGACATAATGCAGAAGAGTGCGTCTGCAACACTACATGCAGAGATATTGCGGAGAGCCATTGCTTCCAGGTATCGCATTGCATAAGCCACTGTAACTAACATCAAGCAATACCCACATGCAAATTGATCTAATGACCCAATGAGAGCTATGCCAATTCTTTCCAAGGGGATCTCAATTAATGGTAACAGGCACCATGGCGCTTTTGGTGCAGCTGCTGGATTTATCAGGTGGCATTTGCAACAAGCCACACACCCTCTGTGGACATTGGTGCAAATCCATGGCCAATAGAAATGAGCTATGAGACAACTGAGTATTTTGTCCTGACCCAAGTGCCCAGCCATAGGATTATAATGAGGTGTATTGAATAAAAGTTGCCTATGGCCCTTAAGGACCAACAACTGTGTTGTCTCTTCTTTAGTTTGAGTATCCTGCATCATGCGATATAGCCCATCCTTAATACAACAAAAATATGGAAAGGAAAGCATCATATTAGGTTGGAGCTTCTGGCTATCAATCACTTTCACTTGGTCAAACACGTGCCTTAGGGATGCATCACACATTTGCTCCAGTGGGAAATCCCCAGAGAGATTCCCCAGAGAGAGAGTGGTGGGGTGGGGCCTTCCCCCCATCCCCATGTCATTATAACATGGAACTGATGCGGATGGCCCTGGAACCACCTCCCCAGCTAATGTTGTGGTGGGATTCCCCCATAACCCATGACTGCAGGACCCATCCATTATAAACTGTTTTAACATTTTAAACCCCAGCCAATCTGTGCCCAGGATAAGTGGATGAGTGAGGCTTGGGCTAACTGCTGCCTCCCCGCTATACTTTTCTTACCAGAAATGAATAGTGATGGACATTAGCAGACATTTATGAAAATCCTCATGTGTACACCTCACCTTCACCAATCATGCATTTCCCAGTGCCCCACACTGAATAAGACTTTGATGCATGGAGGTCTGATTACAAACAGAATCCACCAAAGTCTGATGTATACCACCTTGAATACACAGAGACTCAGTATTGCTGGGTCGGGGGAATCTGTAGTGCATCAGGAATGCAAATCAGAATCCCCACCCCTTTGCAGAAGTGCTGGTACCGGGAAATCCCTGCCTTCCTGCCATGTCAGTAGACCTGCCCGGACTTTCTCTCAATTTTGGTGGGCATGGACAGGTTCACCTGTGGAAAGAGAGAGAGTAGGTTAGTGGTAGCACAGACACAGGAGAAGAAAGGGGTGAGGAGACAAGGACAGACATGAGTGCAAGAAGCGGATACTGGGGGAGTTGGCCCCGTCTTCATGGGGCTGGGGTGGGGGCGAGGAAATGGAGAGGGAAAAAGTGAGAGAGAGAGAGAGAGAGAGAGAGAGAGAGAGAAAAAGAAACTGCAGACGCACTAGCTCCTGGAAACACCATCACGAGGTCCTCTGCCAGCCAAACCTCCTCTTCCACAATGCCACTCTGTGACCCTGGATCCATGTTGGTGTCTTGTTCAGCAGTTGGGTGACAAACTGCTCCAGTCTCACATGATTGATGATCTCCACATCACACTCTCCTGCCAGCAGGTACTGTCAGCAGGCATCCTGGAGCTGTTGCACGAACACAAAGTGCTGGCCAACTTTGCCATATGCCGTGTGGAAGTGCTGGTGCTGCTCTTCTGGGCTGTGGCATACCTGCTGCAGTATAGGCCACTTCAGGTCAGGGTACTCCAACATGCTGGTGGCAACTGTGAGGTTGGCTCACAAGCTCGCCTCCACGACACACTCAAATAGCTCAAGGAAGGCTTCAGGGTCATCCTACAGCCCCATGTTGACCAGCTGGACAGGCACACAGGCCACAGGAATGATCGCTGGAGCACCTGCTGACTGGAACAAGCTCTGGATCACCTGCCAGTCCTTCAACCTGGGCCTCGAGTAGAACCCTGAAGGGCTGCCCCTGATCCATGAACAGCAGGACGAGAGGTTGGTGTTGGCACCAGAGGTCATTGGTGAGTGCCCAGAGGAGCTCCCTGACTGGTTTGGTCTCCATGGTGGCATTCTGTTCCTCACTCCTGGGTTTCAGCACCAATGTAGCAACTTTGGATGTGTGGAAAATGAGGAACTGGAGACAGGCACTACAATTCAAGGTGCACTTGATTTTTAAAGTTCACTTTTCAATGTTCACTAAAGACACACATGGGGGGAACTTAGCTCTCTCTCCTTCATTACTGGCTATCTGAAAAACACACAGAGACATGTTAATAGACAGCCAGTAATTAGACACAGGTGCAACTTGTGACATATTGCTTGCTGGTTCAACCTGACTCCTCATTGTTCACAGCTGACACTTGACCAAACTCTTGCTGCCAAAATAGCCTCTATACAATGCTTCACAACTAAGGACAAAAAACACAGAATTTAAATGATGAGTCAGCGATTTTGGTGAAACATTTAATATTCAAACTCAGCTAAACAAATACACACCTCCCTTCAATGGTCCTTCAGAAGCTTTGACCTCAAATTCATGGACACATTTCCTAGGCTACACCTGGCCTAGCTAACCAAAAGAGAAATATGGCAGAATTTACTGAATATATATCTCTCATAGCTGAAGCAAAACAAACATTTATTATTGTAACAGTCCCTGATATGGGTGGAGTACAGAAGCACAGCAGGCAGGAGTTGATGTTTACACACACACACAAACACACGCACACACACACACACACACACACACACTTTATTTTATCTATTTTCCGAGCTTTTCAGCTTTACTCACTCAAACACAGTCACTCACACACACACACACACACACACACACACACACACACACACACACACACACGTGTGTGTTTTGGTTGGGAGAGACCTCTTCTCTGCTCTCCCCCTGCTTTTATGCTCCACCATCCCTGCAACAAACACACACCCACACACATTAATTGACACCAGGTGTAATGACTTAGCCACTCACCTTCCCTGGCCCTGCCCTCCATTCACAAACTAATGCTTGGCCATGCCCCTGCTGCCACATACAGTGCTCAGTGAAATGAGTACACCCCCTTTGAAAAGTAACATTTTAAACAATATCTCAATGAACACAAACAATTTCCAAAATGTTGAC
>JANZLB010000022.1:26191359-26202868 GCA_026167865.1 Notarius quadriscutis
GTCAGCTGGGATAGGCTCCAGCTTGCCTGCGACCCTGTAGAACAGGATAAAGTGGCTACAGATAATGAGATGAGATGTCTGATCGGCAATGGTCCATAGAAAGTTCAAGAATGCTTGACTGTTCCTTATAAGTTCAAACTTAAATTTCTTTAAATCTTTCTGCCTTTAACTATTTTACAATATGCAGTTGAAATGTAGTTGCATTTCACTGAAATACAGTTGATTGGTAGCAGCTAACCTTTTTTACCTCTTACAGTGGTTTTAAGTGTAGTCTGGCATGTTGATTGACGCTGAGTAAAGACATTTGTTGATTTTGAAAAACCCTGTGACATAATAAGAATTCGGTGTCTTTATGCTTTGGTTAAAGTGGGGGTGTGACCTTGTCTGTAGAGAGCTGAAAGCCTCCAGGCTGAAGCAACAGAAAAGCCATCTGGATTATGTAGGAAATAGCATTTTGTAGAGAGTGTAATAACATAATAACAGTTCCTATTCTAGGGTAGAGAGTAATCAAGCTGTCTGTTATTTCAACATTTAACAACTCTTGAGGAAGACAGTGTTTAAGTTTGTTGTATTCTCTTTCTTTTTTCAGTTTTTTTTTTTATTTCTGTCTTCACATGATCGTATTTGGCATTTCAGGTTCCACAGGGAACAGTTTGCACCATATGAAACCCCACTGCAAGGAATCATCTGTCTATACTGACCACTTTCAAACAGCTATTCAGGGGCAAGTTTTAGAACTGAAGTACACCTGAAAAAGCTGTTAACCCGTGTTTTTTAAGACAACTTATTGACAAAAGTAGAGTCCGGGGAAGAGGTTTTCCCATGCTAATGAGGCATGCCCATGCCTGCTGGCAATTGATGTGGACTGCATCAAAGCTTAACATCAGTCCAAACAAGGATCTTAAATTAATGAATGCTTTGGTTGGCAAGGGGAAATTTTCCATAATCAATGCTGCTGTAACCAGCTTACAAGGAACTAGAGAATCTTTCTAGTTATTTTGTATTCCTCCTAAATTTCTCCAGCATCAATTTTGATTCTGATTATGGGATCAAAGGATTTACAAGTGGGTAATTTCTTGTTCTTTTGGTCTGCAAGCTTCTGGTTGGGGCATTAGGCCCATGGTGCTCCATAACAGTCTTTCTCCAAACTGGTCTCTTCTGGTTATTGCTCAAGCCACCTCTCAACCATGGCTATAACTACTTCAAGATTCAAGATATGTTTGTCATTATTTCCAGCACTTTTGTACAGTCAAGAATGAAATACCATTCCTCCAAGCCTAACCAGTGTAAGACAGGAAGTAACAATGTAACAGTACGTACGAAAAAAAGAAACAAGTAACTAAGTGCAAATAAGTACAAAAATACACAGAAGTACCATTAAAAAGAAAGGAAAAGAAAACATACACAATCACCCACATATTTGGCAGCAGCTTTAGTTGAGGTGGTTCTTTTTGTATAGATAAGGTGCATGGTGGAGTGTAAAGAGCATGGTGTGGTGTGTAAGAATTGCACTCATGGAGTGTAAAGTGCACAGTATTGTGTGTATAGAATTGGATTGTACAAGTAAAGAAGTCCAGTGGTGGAGTGTGTGTGTGTGTGTGTGTGTGGGGGGGGTGGGGGGGGGGGGGTGTTCAGGACCCTCACAGCCTGGGGGATAAAGCTGTTGAGGAACCTGGAGGTCCTGGTGCAGATGTTTCTGTACCTTTTTCCTGATGGCAGGAGGGAAAACGGTCCATGGGAAGGATGGGAGGAGTCCTTGATTATGCTGGAGGCTCTGCAGATGCAATGTTGGTTGAAGATCTCCAGCAGGGATGGGAGACAGGCACCAATGATCTTCCCTGCTGTTCTTACAAGTCTGTCCAACTGTTTTTGTTCAGATGCTGTGCAAGAGCCAAACCAGGCAGTGATCCAGTAGGTGAGAACACTTTCAATGGTGCCCATGTACTGTAGGATGTGGTGAGAGCTGGGGTGGGTAGGCTGGCCTACTTCAGCCTTCAGAGGGGGTCCAGCCACTGTTGAGCCTTGTTCACGATGGCCATGGTGTTGATCGATGAGGTCAGGTCGTCCATCAGGTGTACACCCAGGAATTTAATGGTGTAGACCCTCTTGACAGCCTTGCCATGTATGGTCAGTAGGGGGTACTGCTCTGCGTGGCCCTTCCAAGACCATTTCCTTGGTCTTGTCAACATTCAGGCAGAGGTTAATTGTTGTATTATGCTGCCAGCTGCTCCACCTCCATCCTGTAATCTGTCTCATCACTTTTGGTGATGAGAAGCTGATAAGAAGACCATAAACTAGCTGTGAGGCCATGAGTTTCAGATTTTGGTGGAAGATTATGTTTTTTTTTAGGGTTCTAACCCTGAATGGGTAAAACACTTGTGTTTCTGGCAGTTTATTAGGCCTCTAACTCCAAAAGGGTAGAACCCAATCATGTTTGTGCCAGTTTATTATTATTTTGTTGCCTGCTGCTGCAGGTGCTTCCCAAGAAATATGACCCCAATCAAACACATGATGGCACTGTAATTAAGGCCCAAAAATGCAATTTAGGAAGGGCCATGCCCTTCATGCCGTAAGTCCAAATGAGTTGAAATATGATACAGAAGTTGATGTCAGTGTGTTCTACAAAAAAGTCTCTTGGACCACAAACATCTGCCATGATGGATTTTTTGCTAATTAGCATCATGTGAAAAACATTGACATCTATTTTTACCTCCACCAAGGAGGTTATGTTTTCGTTAGCATTGGTTTGTTTGTTTGCTGGTTTGTCTGTTAGCAACATTACGGAAAAAGTAATACCGGTAAATGGATTGCTCTGAAATTTTTTCCAGAGGTGTGACTGGGCACAAGTAACAATCCATTAAATTTTGGCAGTGATCCGGATCACCTTCTGGATCCCGGATTTTTTTAAAGGATTCTTGGCGGAGGTCTGCGCTCTCCGAGTGCTTTTCTAGTTTCCTATTTTGTCTATATCAACACCAAATTTGGTATACAGTATTGGGGACTGAGATACATGATTCTCTTATAAATGGGCAAACTCAGTTAAAAACATGGCTGCCATGAATTAAACAATGTTGCTATGGGTAGGGCATAGCAGGAAATTGGCCATAACTCATTTATAATTTGTCTATTCATCACAAACCTTGAAAGATAGTTTTAGTCTGTGTTTGGGAATAGGCCTACCACAGCATTTTAAGCCTGACCCATAGGGGGTGCCACAAATACCAAAAATGTGTACCTCAAGACCTGGTGGACAGAATTTCACAAATGGTGGTGGACATGATCTAGGGGCAAGTATAAACCAAAATCTGAAGTGCCATATTACCGGTAATTGGTGCATATGAGCATGGTCTATTCATCATTATCTGCCAGTTTTTTTGTTTTTTTTTTGCCTTTGCTCAATTTGCTGTGAGCTGGAACTACCATGAGACATTCAAACTTTGGTACTGTAAATGTGAGTGATTGATTTGTGAAAGTTTTCATTTTGTAGCATGCAAATCACTCTAACATTGCTAGCCAAATAGAGCTTGCTAATTGTGGTCATACGAGTTCATGTATCCCTCTTATCAATAAAACTGAGTACCTCATTCAGATGTGCAAAAATATAGGCTGTCTATAGGTGACCCTGTGGTCTGATTTAGGAAACAAAGCTCTACAGCAGTGCAGCTGGATGTATCTTCAACAATCTGTTGCCTGCAGCTCCAAGTTGCTAATTAATGCTTAGTTTACACATACCCAGGTATGCATAGAAATGGATAACCCCACCTCTCCATTTTCAAAAATATCCATGATTACATTAGACCGTTCTCCAAAATATCTGCATTTACGCGGATCCGCATAGATACGCGGCTAAGCGCTATTATGAGCATGCCAAACATATAGGTGCCATTCCTCCGGGAGAACAACTTCATTTGTGAAGTTTAGCCACCAGGCAGCAGTTCGCCCGGGTCGGATCCAAAAGCGGCGGCAGCGGCTGAAAAGGCAGGAGCAAGCCTTTGTCTTGGTGGGAGGAAAAGTGCCTGAAAAACTGCGACCCTCCTTGCAGTCCTTCTCCTCTGCTCCTCATAAAGCAGTTGTAGTCCTATTTGCAAATGCAAACAAACCAAAAGTGTTTGCAAATATGTAAAAAGGATGACCACCTGTGTTGTATCCATGAGACCATCAAACCAAAATATCGAGTGCCTGACGCAAATATTGTTCTGTGACGCATATTGTTACGTCAGGAAAACCTAAAACTCCGTTTTCCACTATTTACACGCAGGCATGAAAAAGGAGTTTTCAGAAATCTCCACTTTGCCTGGAGTTTTCAAGGATATCCATTTTCAGTGACTGAAACCTCCGTTTATGTGTAAATGAGAGGTGCAACCGCATAAATAAATATGCGTCTTCATAGATTTCCGGCTATGTGTAAACGGGGCTTGACTATCTGTGAACCAGGGTGTATCATTATTGTAGCTTACCTTGGTGCATGATGGATTGCAGTAGTCCTCACAGAAGCTGATGGCAGATGTCACAGCCTCTGTGTGCTCATCCAGACTATTGGTAGCAGTCCTGAACACATCCCAGTTTGTACAGTCCAAGCACACTTGAAGGTTCTCCACAGCCTCATTGCTCCACTTCTTTGATGTCCTCACTACATGTTTTCTCAGCTTTAATTTCTACCTGTATGCAGGAATCAGGTATCAATACCTGTATCCTCCAGCTGAATGTTGATGGACTTACAAGAACTAAAAGAGACCTTCTCCACCATCTAGTGGACGAAAACAATGCCAGTGCGATTCTCCTGCAAGAGACCCATGCTGACAGTGAAGACAAACTCACAATTGAAGGCTACAGTACTATACCCTGTATGCTCAACAAGTACCATGGTATTGCTACTTATGTGTGTGAACGTGTCCACGTGAACTTGATCCAAAAATCCCCAGAGGGCAGCTAAATCCAGTGGACCTGTGCCACCATCGAGAATGTATCCATAAAGAACATATACAAGCCCCCGCCAAACGCAGTCAACATCCAAAGCTTACCCCCTGTAAGCACTACCACCATTGCCTCTGGGGACTTCAACAGCAGAAACACCCCATGGGGCTATCCGGACACTAACGAGAATGGCGAGATAGTCGCCCAGTGGGCTGAAATATCTGACCCACATCTGCTTTATGAGGCTAAAGACAACAAATCATTCTTTTCAGGCCACCACAAGACATGGACTAATCCTGACTTGTGCTTTGTCCCTAACTCAATCGCTCAATCCTGCGAATGGTACGTACTGGACAAGTTCCCACGATCTGGACACTATCCCATTGTCATTGGCACTGAAGTTGGAACAAAGATCAACAGTCTTAGCAAAAAGAGGTGGAATTTTCATAAGGCTAACTGGAGTAAATTTGCCGGCCTTACCGACTTGTTATCCTGTGACCTCCCGAATCTATCAGGGCCAGCCACAGACACTGACAAGGCCTTCACATCCCTGCTCTCCTCTGCTGCTAAGGCATCCATTCCCTGAGGCAGATATGACGCGTATATCCCCTGCTAGGATGAAGAGTGCAAAGCAGCCTTCCAAGACTACAAAGCAGAAAGCATAGATGAGAAGCCTACCAAAGGTGACCAACTAATGCATATCCTTGGAAAAAAACGACAGGCATGATGGGAGGAAACTGTCATCTCAATTGACTTCACCCATTCAAGCTGAAAGGTGTGGGCTACAATCAACCACCTTTCAGGGCACAGCAGTAAACCCAAGCCATGTCTCGTTACTGCCAATTCTATTGCATTGGTCCTTGTGGATAATGGCAAATGGAAGAATAAAAGCGAAGAATCCAAGCTGCACACTCATGAAGTCAATAGGAGACCAATAAGAGACCACCACCCGCCAACCCACCTCAATAAATCTCTCCAGACCAGTTATCCTAGAACAACTAATGGACGCCATCCTATGCCTGAAAAAGGGCAAAGCCCCCGGCATTGACTTGGTTCATGCAGAATTCCTCTGCTACCTGAGAACTGGTGCTCTTGAATGACTACTCCAGTTCCTCTCCAATTGCTTGGCCACCCTATCCATCCCTGCTGTGTGGTGAGAAGCCCAAGTGGTTGCCATTCTTAAATCCAAGAAACCAGTAGATGATCCCAAGAGCTACAGGCCAATCTCACTGCTCTGTATTACGTACAAGCTGATGGAGAGAATAATCCTGGTGCACATCAATGACATACTTAAAATACACCTTCCATGAGAGCAAGCTGGCATCCGTAAAGATAGATCTACCATGGACCAAATAACCCATCTTGCCAACGACACTGAAGCCACCTTCCAGAGAAAAGAAAAGGTTGGAGTAGTCTACATTGATCTGACAGCTGCATACGACACCATATGGCATTGCGGACTTTACCTGAAGCTCCTTCAACTGATACCCGATGTGAAGCTTGTGAAGTTCATCATGCTCATGCTTCAAAACCGTTCCTTCTATGTGGTTAACTCGAGTGGTGAATGAACTAGGAAATGGCACCTCCGAAATGGTCTGCCGCAAGGCACAGTTCTTGCCCCATCCTCTTCAGTGTCTACATTGCAGACTATCCTGTCACAACATCAACCAAGTACTTGTATGCAGATGACAGTGCAATCGGCTATGCAGCTGAAGCCTATGAGGAGATCCAGTCCACCCTAGAAGCAGACATCTCTGCTCTCTGCAATTACTTCAGCCTCTGGCACCTGAAATTAAGCGAGTCCAAAACGGTTTGCTCGATTTACCATCCAGCTAATCAACTTGCAAAAAAGGAGCTGGAGATAAAGATGCAAGACAAGAAGCTGAGAATCGACCCACAGCCAGTATACCGCGGTGTGACCTTGGACAGCAGCCTTATGTTCAGCCCTAACCTCAAGAACATGGCTAACAAAACCTCCAAATGCGTTAACATCATTAAGAAGCTCAGTGGACTACAGTGGGGAGCCAATTTCATCACTTTATGAACATCAGTCCTCACCCTTGTGTATTCTGCTGCTGAATACGCCGCAGCTGTTTGGTCTCACAGCATCCACACCAAGGCTGCCGATATGGTTCTCAATGAAGTGATGTGCCTTATCTCTGGGACCTTGAAACCTACACTGACTGAGATGCTCCCCATAGTCTCAGGAATTCATCCTGCAAGCATCTGGCGAGACTATCAAATCCTCAAGCTAGCAGAGAAGGCACTCGAGGAGAATAGCCTCATTCCACCAACTCAGGATGATAACACCCCCCAGTGGCTATCAAGGCAGCACTTTGCCATCAAAGCTGCAGCACTCATGAGAGCTGGACCGGCCTCTGACTCCTGGGTGGAGCAGAGATGGCAGGAGGAATGGAGCCGCTCATGCACCACCATGCATTCTTTCATTGATTTCCCCCCTGCAAAGCCCTGCGGTTACCATCTCACCCACAAGGCGTGGACCTGCCTCAACCACCTCCACATTGGATGGGGCAGGACCCAGTCCTTCCTCAAGACGACTGGAGCCAGTGAGGATGATGCCTGCCAGTGTGTTCACACGCAGACAATCCCCCACATCCTTCAGTAGTGCCCAGTCTTCAAGCCAGCCCATGGGCCTGATGGTCTCATCAAACTGGACATGGACACAGTCAGCTGGCTGGAGAATGCTGACATCTCAGTATAATTCATGAGGAAATTACACGAACGAACGAGGAATCAGGTGGACCATGCAGTGGTCAGAGTGGCCTAGTGCAGCACGGGGGCTGGCATGATAGGCATTGTTGACTGCAATATAGCAGTGATCCAAAATATTTTCCTCCCTGGTTGGACATTTAATAAACTGTTTGTATTTGGGGAGTTCATAGCTGAGGTTACCTTTGTGAAAGTTGTGGATGACAATAACTAGGGAGTCTGAGTTCATCTGCTCGACACCCAGTATCTGGTCTGCCAGCATGCGCTGTGTGTCCTGCTCGTTGGCCTGTGGTGGAATGGAAACACCAACTAGAATGAATGACGCAAACTCATGGGGGAAGTAGAAATTTTACAATTAATGAAAAATGATTCCAGGTCAGGAGAGCAGTGTTACAGGATCACTGACACATCACTGCACCAGCTGCTGTTTACATAAAAACAGATTCTGCTGCCCTTTGTTTTACCAGAGAGATCTGTGTTATGGTCTGCTCTGAAAAGTTGGAAGCTGGCCAGTTGCAGCGCAGAGTCCGGTATGAGTCCACATAACCACATCTCCATGAAGCATAACATGGAAGATGAAGAAAAGTCCCTGTTCCTCCCCACCAGCAGCTGGAGTTCGTCCAGTTTGTTGCACAGTGAGCACACGTTGGAGAGAAATATCACAGGTAGCAGAGTGTGAAGTCTGTGTCGATGGAGGTGCATGAGCACACAAGTGCATTTTCCTCTCCTCCGGCATTTCACTGAGTGAGCAAAGGTGAGAGCACCTTTGACCAGAATGTCCAATAATTCCACGGATGACACCAGAGAAGTTGGTAATAAGTCTGCTGGAATTGTTCCCCTTGTGTTCATGAGCTCTTCTCTGGTGAAAGAGCTTTGAGTATCTCAGCAGTGAACTGAGTTTACAAACAAAATAAGAGAAAACAATGCACACCAACACACCGAAGCAACCATCTTGGTGAAGTCTAAACTCTATGTGACTATTAAAAAAAAAAAGACACACATACATCCCTGCACCATTTAGACAGTTGAATGCAAAATTTGCATCTCCTGAATTAAAAATGAAGCAAACAAAAAATATTTTAACTAAGACATTTATGCTATATGGTCAGAAGTTTGTGGACACCTGACCATCACACCCATGTGTTTCTTCCCCAAACTGCCACAAAGTTTGAAGCACACAATTGTTTGGAATGTCTTTGTGTGCAGTAGTATTACAATTTCCCTTCACTGGAACTACGATGAGCAGCACGGTGGTGAAGTAGTTAGTTCTGTCACCTCACAGAGCATTCTGTGTTTGTACCTCCCAGCTGACTGGGACCTCTCTGTGTGGAGGTTGCATGTTCTCCTTGTGCCTGTGTGGGTTTCCACTGGGCACTCCAGTTTCCTCCCACAGTCCAAAGACATGTAGAGTAGGTCAACTGGGTCCTACTGTCTATTAAATTACACATAGGTATGAGTGTGAATGATTGTTTGTCTCTGTGTTAACCCTCCAATAGAATAGCGGCCTGCCAATTGCCCAAAGTCAGCTGGGATTTGCTTCAGCTTCCCCCGCAACCCTGACAGATAAGCAGTATAGATAATGGATGAATGGATGGAATTATGATTCTCAAACCTGTTCCAACATGACAATGCAACTATGCACAAACTGAGCTCCATGAATACATGGTTTGTTAAGACTGGAGTGGAAGAATTTGAGTGTCCTGTACAGAGCCCTGACCTCAACCACACTGAACACTTTTGGGATGAACAATAACACTGATTAACAAGGATCCCGGCCTCCTTCCCCAACATCAGTGCCTGACATCACAAATGCTCTTCTGGCCGAATGAACACAAATCCCCATGGCCATGCTCCAAAATAATCAAAATCTAATCCGGTCTTCCCAGAAGAGTGGAGGTAATTATAACAGAAAAGGAGGACTAAATCTGGAATCAGATGCTCAATAAGCATATAGAAGTGTGATGATGAGGTGTCAACAAACCTTTGGCCATACAGTGTAATTCAAGTTTGTATTCACAAATGTTCCTTTATTATCACAGTAATCAATATGTTTTAAAATATGAATGATGAAAAAAAATAAATCCAAAAGTTTGTCTGAATATAATGCAAATGTTGTCTTTAAGGCATGCTGTTAGAAAATGAATCAGTGCCATGGTGGTATGATATGTTACGACCCTGATGTGGATTATTTTTCTATAACAGCACACCCTGAAGTGTTTCATTCCTCTTATACTACAGCAATTTGTCAACAATATTTTTTCAATGTATTAATTAATATGATGTGCTTTTTAGCCATTTAGAATTACATTTAATGTTCTGGAGCATCCTCAAGACAAATTACTTGATAGTCTCCATGATAGAAATATATGTTTGGCATGCTTGAAACAGGAACACACAGGCTGTCCTGATTGCTACTTATTTTGGTTAGTTAAATCCTTGAGATTTATCTTCACTTGCATATTCTGCTCTCTGCTAGCTTCATCAATCACATCATTATCATCCAATCAAATAGCTACAACACACTCTTGAATGTGAATATATACTCATGTTTGTCCTACAATAAACTGAGAAACATCTCTGAACAGCTGTGTCAGTGACTGTTTGCTCCTGGATCGATCTATGAGGCAGAATCTCTTAGCTGGCAGAGGTCTACATTCCTAGATCATACTTTGTCAATTCAACCTCCTTTGGTAGAGACAGATCAAAATCTAACAGTGAGTATTAGCCTGAATGAGTATTTAAAAGTCGTGATGCATCCACAACATGCCGAGATTCAGTGATGACTAACACAGCTTGTCAAACATAGCGTACATTATTTGAAAATGTACAAATACAATATCAATATGAGGATACATATCTTACTCCATAACTCTAACTATATGAAAAAGAGGTAAATGCAAGCAGTATGTAAAAACGACAAGGCACATCATAGCACTAACAAACTGGGTTCCCGTGAGAACTGGAGACAGTTACATTCATTTGAAAGCACATATTGAGCTTAGCGACAGCCTGAAGTGTCTGTCACACTAAACTTAAAGGTTCAGACAGCAACGTGCTTATCCGCTGCACTCATATTCACCGTCTCTTTGTCATTCTGTCAAACTGACTGTAGCTCAGGATTAATCCCTGATGTCATCCTGAAATATACTCCAAGTCCATGACAATATGCCTTTGATTATAATGAGTCAGACCCAGCAGAGTGGTTTTGCTCTAAATTTTGACTTGATGCTTGAAGATTCTGGACACTCTGTGTTCTTTAGCGGTTGATGATCATAGCATTTTTGTTTCAGCCACAAGTTTGGCACTAGTTGCTGTTATTAGGAGAACACATTGTCTTAGTACTCTTCGTGTGGAAAACAAAACTATTAAACACAATCATACTACATTAACAAACATCAAAACTGCATTTCCAGTTCATACACATCCTAAAATAAAGGAAGTAGAAATAGTTGTTGCTGTACTCATGTATGTTTTCACAATGTATTCAAATATAAACATTTTTGACAATTTGAAATTTTAGTTCATTACATTTTCAAAAGCAAGTGGCCACCTAAAAGGGAATAAAGTCCCCTAGACACTTTTGCTCATTTAGTCATTATTTATTCTTCAGTAACATTTTTATCATGATTCAGGGCCTATCCTGGGAAACCTAAATGCAATGAAAGAAAGCACTCTGATTGGGATGCCATTCTATCACAGGCACAAGACACCAGTGTTGTAGTCGAGTCACTAAACCTCGAGTCCGAATCCAGTCTCGAGTCCCCAGTGCTCAAATCTGAGTCAAGTCCAAATCTCTCATCTCATCTCATTATCTGTAGCCGCTTTATCCTGTTCTACAGGGTCGCAGGCAAGCTGGAGCCTATCC
>JANZLB010000022.1:26242703-26256500 GCA_026167865.1 Notarius quadriscutis
CCTTATATTCTCTCTGAATGGAAAGAACAAAGGAAATTGTTATTTCATTATTTCATGAGACTCATACTGGACACGAGTTCAAAGTTGCACCCTTCACACTGTATGCACCTGTATTATCAGTAGTTTTTGTTGGATATTTTTTTTTACATCCTGCCAGCCCTGAGTACAGCAATATAAGTCCTGCACAAAACCTCACCAAAAGACTAATACCGTGAGATACACTTGTGTTCCATCTCTCTGTGTTGTGCTTCTATAGAAACTCAGTGTTTAACAAATTCAAGATGTAAGACATACAGTACAAATCTGGACTCTTTTCAGTATGTGTCTGATGTAAAAAAAAAAAAAATGTGTTGTGTTATTCAGGTCTTCCTGGCACCAGGACAGTCTGGCGGATGTTGTTGTACCCTCTGATGCATTCAGTCCCCCCAGAGGAGAAGGCATCATCAATCTTCTGCCAACCGTGCCCTCATTGGCATGCCCTGATGAGCCATGTCTCAATGGTGGCATGTGTCATCCTCTGTCCATGCCAAGTGGTGCTACAGCATTCTTCTGTAACTGCCCTCTCCATTACACCGGTCGTCTGTGTGAGAAAGGTACCATACCCATATTCAAAATACTTTGTTTTCCAGAATGTCAGCCTTCATCCTATCACCTGCAGCCCATGGTATGCTTTGTTGATTGGTCCCTGGACTTGAAAAGAGTTCAGATGAATGCGGGTGTATGTTGGACTATATAATTTGCAGTACACTCATAAATGTAAACCAGTGTTTCATCTTGTAAATGCATGTGCAAGAAATTATTTTGAGCTATTTCCAGTAAGAAAATGTAAGAACTCAATATAAATGATCAGATCATACATGTTCTATTCAGCAGTTCTGAGCTGCAAGTCTTTTGAACCAGTACAAAAACCAGCAGCAATAAACATATAAAGAAATAAAAGATTTTTAACAAATTCATAGTCTGTTATTTTGGCATGAGAAGATCTGAGTGTTCCATCGATAGAGATCTATGGAACGAACTTGTGTCTCAGCAAATTACCTTCACATCTGGGTATCGGCTTATCGATGCTGGCACAAAACCGAGTTAGTAGTGCATAGTAGAAAATACAATGAAAACACAATTAGTGTAATAGAGCTGTGACTCTGAACTCAAGGAGATGCTACCAGTTTAAAGTTTCAAGCTTTCTCTCTTCTCTCACAACTGATCCACATAATAAAGGATGTCTTTACTGGCTGGATCTGGCATGTCAGGAGAGAAGAAAAACTGCAACTTTTATAAATTAGTTGTTCCCAGTGTTAAAGCTATATATATGGGCATGAAGGGGAACGCTGTCAGCATCTTTGTGTCATTCATAATGTGTTTACAAAGTTTATTGTCTACTGAAGTGTGATAGCAACACTCAAAAAGACCGATGTGAGTCATACACAAGATGTCACTTTCTCAAAACTTTTGAGCTAACTGAAGTTCAAATGTACTGTGTTATGCTCAAACAGTGTGAAATTTAAAAATAACTTTGTACCTAATATAATATTATATTGTAGCTCTGACCTTCTCTACATGTTACTAATACATTCTACTGTCTTCACTGAGAGCTTATCATATATCATTATAAAGCCACAATATCATGATTCTAATGTTTTATTAATAAACAACCAAGTGAAAATATTTAGAAAATGGGAAAACTTATCCAATTGCTTGTTATGAAGTTATTATAAATCACATTTCTTTCTCTTGAGTCACACCAGGGTTGCCAGGGTTATGCCAAATTGGGATAGTTTTTAAACAAAACATCAGAAATATGTGTGACAAGTGAACTTATTTCCTTACTTAGAAAAAGAAGATGATGAGATTCCCTTGTCCCAAAATGTGTAGGTTAGATTCAGGTCTTTTTGTGCAGTTTTTGAGATGTAGTAGGGTAATTTTTTTTTTCTGAGACCTGGCAACCATGCACACAAGTGGACAGGCATGCCAGACAGTAGTCATGTTTCATTTTGTTGCATTCTAGCTTTTGTTCCATTTGCTGCTAAGAGTTATATACCCTGTTCCCACTCACACTGAAAACCGTATATGCTGTAATGGTGTCCTGTGGGAATGGGAGCCAAATGAAAAAGTTGAAACATTAATCGACCCCCTGGCAGCCTAGTAAAATTTATGGAAATCTTTTGTCATGGCTCCTGTGGGAATCAGAACCATCAGACTTACATGTTGTGACAGTCATGGGATTGCTAGCAGTGGCATAAATGATAAGTAGTGATATTGCGATGGAGCTACTCGCACTGCTTCAATGTAAAGTAGCCGACGGTGAGCTCAAAACAACAAGCAAAGAAAACATCAGCAGACATAAATAGGAATGTTATAAATAGACCTTGCTTAATTAAAACAAATGTTCAATAACAGCAAGCGCGCTCTCTCAGAGACAAGATACAGCTCAACTTATGCCATGTTGCTTACTATCTAATGTCTCATCTTGGGTTTTTCACAACATTGGACTTGCCACCTCATTAATTTTACGTCATATCTAGCCACGCATGTTCTACATACAGGTATCTCATGGAGGCTTATGCTCTGTCACATTCCATTAAACACAGTCAGGTGGGAATACATGAAATCCGTTATTTTCCATTGTGGGGGAATGAAAATTTGTTGCTTTTGCCTCAAAAAATAATGGGTATCATGTGAAAGGGGTTATCATGGATCACACATTATGTCATTATTAAGTTTCAATTATGTTGAATGTTTCAACTGACTGAAGATAGAAACCCAAGGTGTTTAGTTCAGCAGTGTTTATGTACAAGACACGACCATATTGCTTCATATTGACCTTTAATTTCTGTATTAAAAATGTCTAGAAATGCAGTACCAGTCAAAAGTTTGGACACTCCTCCTCTACTCAGTCATAGGTTTTTCTGTATTTTGATATTTTCTACATTGCAGAACAATACTGAGGACATCAAAACTATGAAATGACATATAGAACATATATGAAATTATGTGGTAAACACAAAAGTGACAAAATATGTTTGATATCTTAGAGTCTTCAAAGTAGCCAGTGTTTACCTTGATGCACACTACTGGCATTATCTTAACCAGCTAAAAATAGTAATAAAATAATAGTAATAAAAGTAATAAAAGTCTCAAAATTAAGAAAAACATGCACACATTGATCAGCCATAACATTATGACCACTGATGGGTGAACTGAATAACATTTATTATCTCATTACAATGGCAGTGTCGAAGGCTCATTGAGTCATATGGGGCACAAAGGCTATATGGCCATATGGTCCAATCCCACAGAAGAGCTACTGTAGCACAAACTGCTGAAAAAGATATTGCCGACACCCTTCTGTTTTAGGCAGCATTAACTTTTTCAGCAATTTGTACTATAGTCGCTTTTCTGTGGAATTGGACCATATGGCCATATAGCCTTCAATGCCCCATGCAAATCACTGAGCCTGTGGCATTCATGACCTTGTCACCAGTTCACCAGTTGTCCTTCCTTGGGCCACTTTTAGTAGGTACTAACCACTGCATATCATATCAAGATGTGCCATTTTGGAGATGCTCAGACCCAATCATCTAGCCATCACAATTTGGCCCTTGTCAAAGTCGCTCAGATCCTTACACTTGCCTATTTTTCCTGCTTCCAACATATCAACTTCAAGAACTGTTCTCTTGCTGCCTAATATATACCATCCCTTGACAGGTGTTATTGTTGCAACATAATCAATGTAATTCACTTCACCTGTCTGGTCATAATGTTATGGCTGATCTGTGTGTGTGTGTGTGTGTGTGTGTGTGTGTGTGTGTGTGTGTGTGTGTGTGTGTGTGTGTGTGTGTGTGTGTGTGTGCGAGCATGCACACAGTCTTCATGATTGCATTTTTCTGAATGGGTTTTGGTACAACCTATTTTTTGTTCTCAGCATGGTGCAGGGTGAGATGACTTTCAGCTCGATGGTGCTATTGCTTTTCAGAAGACTCCAAGAACAAATTTATCCATAGACTTGACACTGTTTGTAGAACTTTAATTTTCCTCAGGCTTAATATTTCTCAGAAAACATCTCATTTAAAGTTAGATCACACAGAAGATGGCATAGTAGAGAATGTTTCTGGTCTCAGCAGGTATGAATGTGCAATGACTGATATTACAACAAGATCATATGGTATACAATATCAGCATATACACTGTGCCAACTGGGGCCCATGATGTTTAATGCACTTTTAAAAGCAGCTTTATGTCTTTCTGCCTCAGCTTGCAGTATGAAAAAAAGCTTTTGGCACAATTGCAGGCCTCGATTGATGTTAACTGCATAACTGTGACTGAATTAGAGCAGCCAAAGTAGTGTGCCATATCCCATACATCACTGACCAGTAGGTATACCGGGGAGAAACAAACACACACACATCATATTAGCATGGAAACTATAGAAATGGTTAATGGACCAAGGTTTTATATGCACATACACAAAGAAATGAGCATGTCTTCTTTTTATGAGCCCTCTTTGATTGAGTGATTTTAAATTGAGTGGCTGAATGTGATCTGGCTATTTTATATCTTCAGGCATTTAAGCTGACAATATGCAGCAGTATTATAGTTTCTGTAATATTCATAAACATCCTTCTAATAATGCCCTTCTGAGTGCGATCATATAAAATTCCATCATCTCGAGGTTAAAATGTTAAACATAATATGTCTTGAATATCACAAGGCAGTTCAGGAATATCTTTCAGTCTTCTATGGAATTGGAATTCAAATATGGATTTATGCTAATATCATTCATAGACTCATTCAAAGCCTATACTGAGAACATTCATAGCTTAGAATCATACATATTGATTGATGAGCATGTAGTCGGACATGAACACAAATGGGCCATTGCTGTTAGGAAGCAGGTGTTTATAGAGCTTAAAAAAAGGAATTAGGATACTTGGAAATTCATAAGCACGGTCTGATTTATATTATTTTCAGACAATATTTAGAATTTGAATACTTAGATTGTTTGTTTCAAGCAACATCCCTAAGAGTGAGCTATAGCAAAGATGAGAAAACATTCTTTTTCCTGAGCTTTCTGCATTTTGCTTAAATCGGTCCTCCTATAGGAATAAGATAAGATTTATTGATCCCTCGTAGGGGGAATTCACATGTTACAGCAGCTCCAAAGTAGCAAAAGAGAGTAAAAATAAGTGCATAATAGACATTAGAAATGTAATAGAAATTAGAAAAACACAGTGTGTAATAGAAATAATACACAGACTTTGTGTCAGGGAATTAATTATGTATATAATGGGCTTTTGATTTCAGGGTTTTTGTTTTTTGGCACAACTTACTTTTTTTGGCATAAGTCTTGAGTATGTGAAAGCGTAATATTCAAAATAGCCAATAGATAGAAGCTTTAGATTCTATATTTGTTTGTCAAGTCTTCTATGATTGTTCTTTTTAGTGAGCCACTGAAGCATTAAGCTAATTAATTGTCACTGTGCCTACTGAAATTGCGTACTTAAATCCTAACATTTAATGCTTGCTTGTTACTCATAAATCTTAGTGAACTAATGTTTCTTTTGCATTCCCACAGACACAGCAAGCCTTTATCAAAATGCTGTGAAGGCAAACAGTGCCCTCTTTCCCCTCCTCCCAATAACTCATGGACCATTTTCCCCCACGCTCTCTCACCCTTTCTCTGGCACCTCTGCAATTTATTCTCAAAGTGCTAATTTGCAGATAATTAAGTAATCCTTGAAAATGCTATTTGTCTCTCCAGGCAGAGTGTAAAAGCAACAGGAAGTGCTATATGTGAGGGGCTGGCTCAGTTGTGTTCCCCATGGGAAGCATCATAAAATCATGCAGGCACATTCATTGATTCAGTTATCCATCCATCCATCCATCTATCTATCTGCTTAGCATTTTTTAATTCCTTTGAGGTTCTTTTATATTAGACATGTGGGATTCACACTTTTCCATCTGCCACTAAGCAGATGTTGCTTTTGTTGTTTTCTTAACCTCTGTTAATGAGTTGGTAGACATGAAGGTCTGATGACTCGAGGGGTGTACTACTTGAATCACATGTTTAGGAAACCATTTTTTGCCTTCTTTGCCATAATGGGTAATAATTTAACCCAGTATTCATCAATATGAATAATAATTTAATCTAATATCCAGTGATGTATCTAATAATTTATTAATTCTTTTAGTGTAATGAATGAAAGATACAGTGTTTGTTACAAGATTCCTCTTTCTACAGCAAATAACTATATACCTATTAGCAGAGCATGATCAATACATACATAGTACCTCGTACTTGTGGTCAAAGAAGGTTTGTTTGTTTGTTTGTTCTTTTCTTGCCAGCCAGTTGTTCCCCAATGTGCCCTTAATCACTCATGCTGGAGGCTGACTTGCTTCTTGTAGCGTGACGTGTTTATTTTCCTTCCTCTCCATCAACCCGTCAGGAATGTATCTGAGCTTATCTCATGGTTCGTCACTCCCGTAAAGCTTTCAGCCATCTCTTCCCTATTAAACAACCATCTTGAGAGTTTTGTTTTTCTTTTGTTTTGGTGTTTTTTTTAAAGAAACAAATATATGTCCTTAATTGTATTTAAAATATACTTTATCTAAATCTGTGGTAGATATATTAACAAGTCTATATGTGTGCTTAAAAAATGCTAGCAAGTACACTTAAAAGAAGCTTTTACATAATTATATAATTTACAGAATTTTACATAATTACATAATTTACAGAAACTTTACATAATTCAAATGTGTACATCAGGTCCATGTGAATAAATTTGGTTACATCAGCACAATTTGTTCTCATACATCCAACATGATTCAATCATGAATTTTCAAATCCTAAATGAAATCAAAACCTTCACTCTCACCTGAGCTCAGGATCAAACCCATGATCAAACTGGCATTGTGAGGCACCTATACTATAGTTATTTCTTTCTATTAATAAAGATCATGTTAATACTACATGAGATTATCACACTCACTGTACATATAGTAATTCAAATTATTAATTAGAAACTTGTTTCAAGTAATTTTTAGAAGCAACGAAGTCATGTTTTGATGAAAAATGCAATATTTTATGTAAACTATACATATGTTCTCTTAAATTGAAATAACCACTTATTAATTTCTTCTTCCATGTACACTTGGATGCTTTGCTAAATAAATAGTATTATAAATATGTTACTGTAAAAGATTCTCTTCGTACAGTTTAGTTCAATTTGTTAAAAATACACTTTGTCAGTACTTGTTTTAAAATACAACATAGGTTTTGAGGAAGTAAAATATATTTTCAAAATGCTTGTGTGCTGTGTATAATGTTATTAATTACAAAACATTAAGCAGTTTGATATTTTCATGTTTTCATAAATTTGTGATTGCCCTAAAATAAATGCTGTTTTGTATAATTTAGAAGCAGTTTTTGTTTGGGATTTGTTTTTAAAATGACTTCGTAGGAGAAGAAGTTGCTATGGGAGTTGAAGTTGATGAACTCAAAATAGAGGTTTCTTTTTAATTGCCAGTTTCTTTCAAGGTTGAAAGCTACAGTGTTGGTTCTTTGAAATCCCTAATACAATGCATTATGGGAAGTGCATTTTTTGTTAAATGTATACCTTACAGTATGGGTTTTATTTTTGTGATATAAATAAATTAGAGGAGTAGGTGAATATAATATTACATTTTAAAATACATTTCTGAGATGAGATGTAGTAATATGTGCAGTCATAATACTCAAGATATCTTTTCGTATATGATTTAATTGATTAAATTACATATGCTGCAGTATACTAATGTGTCCCTGAAATCAAATTTGGTGTTTCAGAGCTTTTTGTACCTGTTCCTTAGTCTTAATGTCAACAATACAATACCATTTCTGAAAATGTTGTACTTCATCATCACTTTCGGGAAAATAGTCAAAATGACTCATTTATGCAAATCTTTGTGATTGTTCAATTAAATGCTCTCTAGTGCCACATGTGTCCTTGAATGCTATTGGCTGTTGTGAAAGTCAGTCACTTCAGCATGACATAACACTGACTTCCTCTTTCAGAAAGAAATGGAAATATGTCAACATAAGGAAGCAAATAACAACTAATGAGCCATTTCATTAGGATTTGAAAGTGTAATGAAGTATACTTAAATGATTCCAAAGTATACTAATAACAAAAATACATAGTCGTTCTGTTTTAGCAATTGTAAGTGTATTAATCATTGATGTGGCTCCAAGTAAAGGAAAGTGTGCTGTAGCATCATCAAGTTTAGTATACTTTCGTGACTTTCTTTTTCACTAGGGAGACCAAATCACAGTGAATGTTTGAATAGCTCTGTTGGTCTGATTGGCATGTTGTCTGGATTGAGCGTTTCATGGGATTCAGGTTTTTGCTCGAGCATTCTCTAGGTCCCTGCATGCACACTTCAGAGGCAGCAGCATAGCTGAGCACCTGAGAACTCCAAGTTTCAAAGGCTATTTACATGCTAAGAGAGAATTATATTCGTTGGTCAGGGTTTGAAGTCTCTGCTCTTTTGGTTTGAATTATTCAGCAATTAGGACAGTCTAAATACGCAAATAAGCATATTGTAATTCTGAGTGTACTGTTTATCGAGGCTACCATGCTTCAGTATTTTTTGTCTTTTGCTAAAGTGGTTTATTTAATGTTTTGCAGGAGGTCAGTGATAAGGCTTAAAGTTTATCAAGCATGTAAGCTGCATAGAGTAGCAAAGAGGAGTATTGAGGAGTGGAATCACATAATTCAGTCCCAGCCAGCAAAGCAGTGGAGCAGGAAATTATTCAGTCTCATTCCCATATTGATTCTGACCTCCTCGAACGCCTCATTACCACCGTCTTCAGTCCTCATAAATGTGCCCCAGTGTCCAATGGGACACTTCTCATTGTTCAAATTGTCAGGTTAACCTCTGTAGGGAATGCTAGGAGCAAAGCTGGTGTCTTCAACTGAATTTCCTGTCTCTGTTCTTACTTACTGTCTCACTCACCATCTCTTGGTCACTGTGAAAATATCAGTTATTGGACTTTTGCAGGATCTTTGCTGACACTATTTTCAATGCAGGGCTCATTATAGAGCACATAGCTACTTGCCTGTACAGCACTACATACAGCATAAGAAAATGTCTTAATGTATATACATAATGTACAGTACCAGTCAAAAGTTTGGACACACTCATTCATAGTAATAAGCAAGTGTGTCCAAACCTTTGACTAATACTGTATATACAACATATCAACTTGTGGTTCAAACCAGAATTGAAGTGCACCTAATTGTAATGGGATTGTTAATAATATGTCTAACATAATGTCATATAACATTTGTAATGTACCTTTTGAAGGTGCATTTTTTTAAATTATGGTGACAATAGTTAAATAAATGAAAAAGCTCTTGGAAGAACCACTTTTGGCTCCAGTTATAGCTGCAACTCTTCTGGGATTTGTCTCTCTCTCTGTCTTGCACATCTAGATCCTTCTAGTTTCACTCTTTTTGGCAAAATTGCTCAATCTCTGTCTGACTGGATGGAAACTGTCAGTGCAATTTTCATGTCTTGCCACAGATTCTCATTCGGATTTAGATCTGGGCTGAGTGCAGCATTTTAACACATTCAGGTTCTTTAAATTGAAACACTTCAGTGTAACTGCATCTTGAACCTACATGTAAGTTCTGAGCCATTTGTTCTGGATTGTCTTCTTGTGTATGACTGTATCTTGCCTTGCCCTGTCTTTGTCATTGCCTAGCACTTTGGATTGCTAAGCTCTGATTTCTTGTACTATGGCCTGGCCTTGTTTTGTGATTACATTTTTTGGATTGTGATTTGGATTGGAAATACCGTGTGTTTGACCCAGAACATTTTGATCCTGCCCTTTGTATTAATGAACCTCAAGCAAATTAATCCAAATAGCAAGCCTAAGAGCTCTTTGTTCCACTTTCTGTCAACCCTGACCAGTTTCCCAGGCTCTGATGATGAAAAGCAACCCCACAAGGTGATACTACCAGCACCATGCTTCAGTGTATGGATTTTGTGTTCTCCCAGTGATAAACAACATTGATGAACACAGAAGGTTAAAAAATATTTTTTTTCATCTCATCAGACTAGAGAATCTTTTCCACTTTTAGTGATCTCCAAACACAGATGTTCATATGGCTTCTTTTTTTCCCAGTAATGGCTTATTCTCACCAGGCTATCTGGAGTGTCAAGGCTGTAGCTGTGATGTGAACAGCTCCCATTTGAAATGTGCCTCTCTTTAGCTCCTCCAGAGTTATCCTTCACCTCTTGGCTGCTTCTTTGGCTAATTTCATTCTTACCTGCACACTAACCTTTGATGGACAGTCTCCTCTAGAAAGAGTTATATTTTTGCTAAAAAAAATTTCCATTGTATCATGGTTCTCCTTGGGATGTTCACTGAGGATGCTCCACAGGATGTTCAATATTTATTTAGAACAAAACCCTGATTGATACATTTCCCAAACTTTGTCCTGATCTGCTGTTTGTTTAGGTATGGTCTCTGATAAATTACTGGGCCTTTCAGGAACAGGTGTATTGAGCTCATGTGACACTTTGCCTAATTTAGGGGCTATGGGGTGAATGTTTATGCAGTCATAATGTAAACATTTTTAGTTGTATATCATTTTGCAAACTATATATATTTTTCCACTTCAATATAATATATTATTTTGTGTAGATTCATAATCATACAGGATATTAATCCATTTCAGTTCCAGGTAATAACACTAAAAATTTGGAAAGGTTCACTGGGTAACTGCTTATGCAAAGCACAGCAAAATTGATGGTATTTGCCTTACTCAGTTATTTATTTATTTATTTTACATGGAAGTGCTTGCAATAATCAAAGTTCACAATGTGAACCCCTTTATTAATGATATCATCTTGATGAAGATACCAAAGAGGAAAAGCATTCCTCATAAAGTTAGAAAAGCTTTTCTACTCAGCAGTCATAATGGGCAAGGAGAAACTCTCCCATATTTATCATCATCTTCATTCATTACCTCCACCAACTTTGTGGGAAGAGGTTACATTTTCACTTCTGTTTATTTCTTTGTTTATCTGTTCCCAGCGTAGCTCAAAAAGCAGTGAATATATGTTGATGAAATTTAGAGGAAAAGTGAGCCAAGAGCCAAGGAACAATTGATGAGATTTAGTTGCAAATCCATATATATATGTGTGTGTGTGTGTGTGTGTGTGTGTGTGTGTGTGTGTGTGTATCCAGGATCCAGATATGTATGCAGATCCAGAATTTTTTTTCCTTTTCCCAACATAACTCAAAATGTAGTGAACAGATTTTGATGAAATTTGGTGTTCAGCTTTAGTATTATCCTTGATTCAAGTGATTTGATTTTGATATCGATAATATGTGGCTTGGTGGAGGTATGCACTCTACCGAGTGCCCTTCAAGTTTTCTTTGTACTCACCATCCACTCTGTAAGGTTTGTGTCTACATAAATTTTAGGCAATAGTTTGTTACCAAAAATAATGTCACAGACATGAAACACTGTTAATAATAAGCCAAATGTATATAGCACTTTTCATTTTGAGTTCAAAGCCTTAGCACTTTACATCTAAAAGAATGACTTACTTGCTTTATGAACCACTGTGAAATTGCCATATATGTCTTTGCTGACTCAGCCTTATTGGGCCCACTGGGGTCCTCCATTTCAAATCTCATGACATCACCCACCAGCGCTGCATGACAGCACGACATACATTGCCCTTTGCGCAAAGAAGATAAGAGTTCATTACTGCCACAGAGAAACCATGACTGAAGCCAGAGCCTCCTCCAGCCTGTTTGCCCTAAGTCACATGGATCTGTCATCCTCAGTGAGATAAAAGTGTCCTCATGCAAGGCATGATAGGATTCCTCCTGCCTTTGCTTGTGGCCTGAGTGTCAGAGAATGCCGAACTTTTTGAATCCTTAACTAGGCTGTAACTACTCGAGTGTCTTAAAATCAGTGTACAAACAAGTGCAAGACTGTCATCTCTAATGATCCAAAGTAATGTGCTTGATGAATGAATGAACTGTTGTCATCAGTATGTGCATTAATGTGCTTTTAACTACCAATGACTGTCATTAATCAATACCCTTTTTCCTTTTTATTTTAGAAACCTCTATATTCTTCCCTTCATTTAGTGGTTCTTCATACTTGGAGCTTCAGCCCTTTACTTCACTACATGCAAGTTTTGAGAGCACATCTTCTGAAGACACAATTACCATTCATCTTACTGTGAAAGCAAAGGCTCCCAATGGAACTATACTTTACAGTGAGTAATCAGTGTTCAGTCTTCTATCCAGCCTTCAACTTTCCTTTACATACAATGGCATACAGTATATGTATATATTTGATGCTCCCAATAGCTGTATTCATATCTAAACCTAAAATGGACAGGGTTTAAACTGGAAGTTAGAGGGTTGAGGGACATTTCTTTGTTACTCAACCTTTGTTGCAATGCACAGGATACACACCCTTTAGTCACAACCAGACTGCAAATCTTTCTCGCAAGTTTTTTTTTCTTTTCATCATATTAGTATGTGTATATGTTTAGAACACATTATCTGTTTATTCCAAATAATAATTAACTGACAGGCATGGAACCCAATTGTTCTGCCTCATTGCTTTTAATAGATGCTTTTCTGCTCGCCATAGTTGAAAGGAGTTGTTATTTGTGCTACTGTAGTTTTGCTGTCAACTCAAAGCAATCTGACAGTTCTCCTCTGACCTCTTTCATCAACAAGTCATTTTTGCCTGCAAAAGTGCTGCTCAGTGGTGGTTGTTTTGTCTTTCATTCTGTGTATACACCTGCTTGGTCATTTATTTCTGACATACTTAAATCAGCCAGTCTTGCACCAACAAACATTCCATGGGCAAAGTCACCATAGATAACAACATTTTCCTCCCATTCTGATGTTTGATGTGATCATTAACTGAAGCTCTTGACCTGGATTTATGTATAGATTTACATATATTCATTGTAAGATTAAGCTAATTAACCACAAGGAGAATTTTTTTAACCAAAGTTCCTAATAATTCAGGAACTGGGGAGTACCTTCTTTTTGTTGTTTGCTTGCTTGTTTCTTTGTTTGTTAATATCTGCAGTATTTCTGCACCTGAGAGGATAGGAAATCCAAAAATTTCCACTGTTTTTCCTGTCTTGCTTAGCCAAAGATTAAGCCTGATCTAATTTCACCTCAGAAACCTTTCAGGGATCCCAACAATATGTAGTTGAGAAGGTCAACAGACATGACATTCATTAACCACATTCTTTTTTTATTTCCCAGGAACTCTTAGTTCACAGCACTGACATATTCTTAATAAACTCTGCATTGCTATGGCCACCTGAGTGCTGATCGGCTGAAAAATGAGTTTGCTTTTGGCATTTAAGCATTTCTTGAGTGCACAGCTATTATAGTTCCCTCTTCTTTCTATTTAAGAGCTGTCCTGTAATACTTCTCTATTAATGTGGTCATTAGACAGCTAGAAAAACACACCTTTGGCAGAATCCAAGACATTTATTTTCCAGAGAAAAGGTTTAAAAGGGCTGTGTTGTGGTTTATATGATGTAATTTATTATTAACATTGTAACATTTGGAGTCCTTAAGAGTATGGTGATGGGGATCCTAATTCATTACCATTAAATAATCTTAATAATGTTCCTCAATTGCAATGTCAACCTTAAATATTTCTTTTAGCCTGCATGAACCATACAGTTGTGGTCAGAAGTTTACATACAGTGACATGAATGTCATCTTGGATATGAATGTCATGGCAATATTTGGGC
>JANZLB010000022.1:27261323-27273073 GCA_026167865.1 Notarius quadriscutis
GCTAAGTGAAACCAGAGTCAAATTCCTCGTGTGTGTCCACATACCTGGCAATAAAGTGTTTCTGATTCTGATTCTGAAATGCACTGAAGCTAGTCACACTTTCTAGCTTTTCAAATGATGCACAAAATGTGGACACCTACCTGACCGTATAATTTACAAACCCCATTTCCAGACAAGTTGGGTTGTTTTCCAAAATGTAATAAAAACAAAAATCTGTGATTTTGTTAATTCATGTGAGCCTTTATTTCAGTGACAAAAGTACAAAGAAAAGATTTTCAATAGTTTTACTGATCAACTTAAATCTCATCTCATTATCTCTGAATGTGCGTGACCTTCGAACCCTTGAGCGCGCTGCCTGAGAAACCGTCATGCTAATGTGACAAATATAGCCACATGGGCTCAGGAGTACTTTGGAAAACCGTTGTCACTTAACACAGTCTGCCGCTGCATCCAGAAATGCAACCTGAAACTGTATCACACAAGGAGGAAGCCATTCATCAATTCTATGCAGAAACACTGCCAATTTCTCTGGTCTCAAACTCCTCTCAGATGGATCGAAAGGTAGTGGAAATGTGTGGTGTGGTCAGATGAGTCTGCATTTCAGCTTGTTTTCAGGAAAACCAGACATCGAGTTCTCAGTGGCAAAGGTGAACATGACCACATCTGTGATGGTATGGGGTGCATCAGTGCCCATTGCATGTGTGTGAAGGTACCATTGACGCAGAGGCGTATATTAGGATTTTAGAGAGCCCTATGTTGCCATCAAGGCGATGTCTCTTCCCGGGAAGTCCATCCTTATTTCAGAAGCATGATGCCAGGCCTCATTCTGCACAGGCTACAACAACGTGGCTTCGTAGACACAGAGTGTGTGTGCTTGACTGGCCTGCTGCCAGTCCAGATCTGTCTCCTATTGAGAATGTATGGAGCATCATGGAGAGGAGAATCAGACTAATGAGCAGCTGAAGTCTTGTATCAAGCAAGAATGTACAAAAATTCCAATTAAAAAATTGCAACAATAAGTATCCTCACATCTCATATAATTAAAAAGTGATTTTAAAAGGAAAGGTGATGTAACACAGTGGTAATAATGCCTCTGTCCCAAATTTTTTTGAGTGTGTTGCAGGGATCAAATTCTAACTTTGTTTATATTTACAAAATACAACTAAGTTGGTCAGTCAGTAAAACTATTCAAAATCTTTTCTTTGTATCTTTGTCAGTTAAATAAAGGTTCACGTGAATTTAAAAAAAAAAAAAAATCACATGTTTTTGTTTTTATTGCATTTTGGAAAATATCTCAACTTTTCTGGAAATAGGATTTGTATCATCTTCAATTATCTCACAAGACTTTGGGTGGATTTGCTTTTCCTTATGATCCCTAAAGATCCCTTTATAATTTACTTCCTTATTGAAAAGTTATCAAGTCATCAAACCACCAGTTCATCCTATTTGCATGTTGCTAGGATATCAGTGGAACATTGAGGAACATTCAGTAAGCTACAGATCATAGAGTACAAAGTATCCATAGATCAGTGCTATCATAACTTTTCCTGTAAACTGCTGTAGATAAAGCAAACATTCCATATCAAATCAGATGCTTGGGTTTAAGACATAGAAACAGGTGTGGCTGTTTTTATGAAGGCAGTTCTGAAAACTACGTGATAAATTATTTATGACTCATGCAATCAGTGCCTTCCTCAATTATTTGCACCTCATGCAAAGATTAGTAAAAAGTTTTAGAAAATAAATATATGCATCTTTTGGTGAAGTAGCTTCATCTCACACTGAATAAATTAGAAATCCAACCTTTAATTGAAATAAATTTATTCAGAGAAAAACAAATCCCTCATCAAGAAGTAATTATTTTCAACAAAAGCACATGTGCCACTATTATTGGCACCCCTGCATTTAATACTTTGTATAACCTCCCTTTGCAGCACTGAGGCTTCTCCTATAACATTTTATAAGGTTGGAGATACAGAGCAGGGCACCTGAGACCGTTCCTCTTTACACAATTTCTCCAGATCATCCAGGGTCCTCGGCCTTCTCTTGTGCTCTCTCATCTTCAGCTCACCCCACAGGTTTTCAATGAGCTTCATGTCAGGGGACTGAGATGGCCATGGCAAAAACTTGATTCTGTGCTCAGTGAACCATTTCTGTGTTGATTTGGACATGTGCTTCTTGCTGGAAGATCCAATGACGACCCAGTTTTAGTTTCCTGACAGAGGCAGTCTCATTCTGATTTAAAATGTCCTGATATTTCATAGAGTCCATGATGCCATGTACCCTAACAAGGTTTCCAGGGCCTTTGGAGGAAAAACAGTCCTGAAACATCACAAAACTTCCACCATATTTTATAGTTAGGAACGAGTTCTTTTTATGATAGCCATCCTTCTTTTTACGCCAAACCTGCCTTGAGTGTTTATTGCCAAAAAGCTCCATTTTTCTTCCATCAAACCATAGAACACAGTTCCAGTCAAAGTTGTAGTAGCATTTCACAAGCTTCAGGTGCTTATGTTTGTGGTTAACTGACAGAAAAGGCTTTTTTTCTGGCAAACCTTCCAAATAATCTGTTGACCTGGTGATAGTCCGATAGTGGTTTTGGAGACTTGGAAACCCCGAGATTTTTCTTTTTCTTGTAATTCACCAACGGTGATGCTTGGGGATTTTTTTTTTTGCCTCTCTTACCATCCTCCTCACTGTATGTGGGGGCAAAATAAACTTGGGTCCTCTTCCAGGTAAGTTTGTAACAGTTCCAATTGGTGTCTGCTTTTTTATTATTACCCTAACAGTAGAAATGGGCATTTTCAGACAAGTAGCTATATTTCTTTTATTACCATTGCCTGACTTATGAAAGTCAACTCATTTCTCCCTGTGTTCTCGTATCTTTCCTGTGTTGACGGATAACTAAGGGAATTTGGCCTCTGTGTCACCCCATATTTGCACCCCAGTTAAACAGGAAGTCATGAATTACAGCTGAAAAGTTCCTACACACTCCAATCAACTAAAAAATGTACAATTTAAATACTTCAGTTAAATTGCGTTCACTATAATTCCCAGAGGTGCCAATAATAGTGGCACACGTTTTTGTTGAAAATAATTATTTCTTGATGAAGGACTTGATTTTCTCTGAATACATTTATTTCAATTAAAGGTTGGATTTTTCTCATTTTTTCAGTGTGAGATGAAGCAACTTCACCTAAAGGTGAATTTTTTCTCATCCTTTCTTACTAATCTTTAGAAAGGGTGCCAGTTATTGCGGAAGGTGCTGTAAGTAATGAGGAAGTTTAAATGATAAATTTCACCTTGCTGATGACGGCACTGGTCAAGACCAAAAGCCCTATAACTACTGCCATGAAGCGCTGCAGTAGAATCAAACATGTTTGCCTCTTTTCTTTCTCGGCTCCAACAGGATTTAACTGAAAAGGATCCCATGTGTCCCTGCAAATACATTAGTGTATTGTTCATTTTTGGGATGTTCAGATGTGCATTGGATATTGCATATTTTACCGTTCTTCTGGGTGACAATGATATACACATACTCTCTATACAGTAAGCTGATCAAGGACACCAGTTTAACAATTAACTATAAACAGTTTTTTTTATAAAGGCATATAAAGGGTATAATAATAATAATAATAATAATAATAATAATAATAATAATAATAATAATAATAATAATAATAATAATAATACACTCACAAATTCACTTCACCCAGTTAAATGACTTAAGGGCAAAGATAAATATTAATTCTCAACTAGTCAAAGAATATGTGATATTTGAGTTAAGTTGTTTATTTAATAGTACCTGTGCCTCCCCTCTCTCTTTTGGCCCCTATTCCTCAGTTCCTCCATGTTGTTCTGCTACTCCATGAACAGTCTGGAATGAAGTCAAATCCAAAGACTGGTTTATTTCAGTCTTTTTTCTCCAGTTATGACTGGACTCTTAGCCCTGCCTAATTTACAGTGTACTGGGCCATAAACAGGTACAAGGATCACCTGAGAAGATAGTCCGTCTGTTGCCTCAACAAGGAAGTTGTTGTTCATATACAGGGCAAAGACCAGTAACAACTGGTAACATTATGGACCATTTTGTAAAATATAATAGGGACTGTTGAGTCAACAGTAGGATATGATCACCATATTTAAAAGGAATACAATATAGAAGCAGAATGAGCATATAGATATTTTAAAATACCAACTTACTTTAATGCATGCATATCAATATTTAGAGTAAATCTTTTTATAACTCTGAGATATCATTACAAAATATTTTTGAAAGCCATTAGTATTTGAAAGCAAAACGACCCCATATATTTGTATACGTTACATTTATCACAACGCTGTGGAACTATAAATTTTATGGTTTTTATTTTTTGAAAATTGGAACAATAGTGGGTGGTGAATCATGGTGTACCAAATGAGCCAGAATAGGAAAATACATGAAATAATATGGACCCAAGACATACATTAATAAGTAAAATAATTTTTGCCTGACTGTCTGCTAGCTGCACAGAGTCATCACTCAGGTTCCACTATATCGAGACTGTATCTGTTCCCCGAGCAATACAAAACATAGAAATACTCAGAAAGTTTATTCTTGTAATTTAATTAATATAAAATTAGATCATACTGACTGTACAGCCACCGCCAGCACCTTTGATCTAAAGGTAGGACTATTAAATAGCAGACCTCGTCCATCAAAAGCACTAATTGTTAATGAACTTATTACTGATCAGGAGTTTAATGTACTGTGTTTCACAGAAACATGGATTAAACCAAATGAGTATGTAGCATTAAATAAAGCTAGTCCTCCTGAATAGTCATATACACCAGCCTCGTCTAACTGGCAGAGGAGGCATCGCAGTTATTTATAATGATTGTCTAGGTGTAACACAAAAACCTGGTTATACATGTAATACTTTTGAAGTTCTACATAATATATGTAGCCACAAACAATAAGTCCACCCAGTCAATTCTGTTACTTATTACTTACAGGCCCCCAGGGCCATATTCTAAATTTCTTCCTAAATTTGCGTTCATCTCAGACCTGGTTATTTCCTTAGACAAAACCATAGTTGATGGAGATTTTAATATTCACATTGATAACTTGGAAAACCCTCTGAAAACAGTGTTCGTGTCCATTCTAGATTCAGTAAGGGTTAATCATAATGTCATAGGACCTACTCATAATGGTGGTCATACTCTTGATCTAAAACTAACATTTGAGTTAAATATAGAAAATAGAGTCACACTTCCACAATCTGAAGCGACCTCAGATCATTATCTCATCTTTTTCAAAATATCTCTGTGCAATAATAGATGTACCTCACCATTCTACTGTGTCAAACATACATTCCCGTCAATTACTGCAGCTTGAAAATTCCTACATACTCCAATCAACTCAAAAACGTACAATTTAAATGGGAAACATACTTCAGTTGCATTGTGTTCACTATAATTTCCAAGGGTGCCAATAATAGTGGCACACATGTTTTTACTGAAAATAACTATTTCTTGATGAAGGACTTATTTATTTTCTTCTTACTGTGTCAAATGTACGTTCCCATCAATTACTGCGCAAAGTTTTATCAATAGTCTCCCAGAGTTGGACTTCCGGTCTGTGCGGAGCCATGTGAAGACGTGTTTGAGTCGAGCTCTTCGGTAAACTATCAAAAATTTCAAGAACAAAGCTTTAACTTCAGTGCACATTTGACCTAGACTGGGTCAATTTCTGTCTCTGTTCGACCGAGAGAGTAAATAACTGTCTAACAGTGAACTATTTTCGAGAATGCCTAAACACAAGAACGTCAAAGCCCAGGAAGCTAGTGTTGGCGACACTGGTAATGCTAGCGCGCAACAAGCAATACTAACAGCTATCAGTAAACTCCGAGAAGAAGTTATGGAAAAAATTTCAAGCACTGCATCTGCCCACTCGGACCAACTTCGCGGTCTACAGGACACCGTGGAAAAGATGGGTACCGCGGTGGAGGCTACAGCGAGCCGGGTAACAGAGTTGGAGTCTGCGGTGAGTGGCCATGCCGATGCTATTAGCACTCTAGAGGCGGAGATGCTGGCAGTGAAAAGAGAGATGTCCACTCTAAAGGACAGATGCGAGGATCTGGAGGCGCGGTCTCGCCGCTGCAATGTACGAATAATGGGAGTGAAAGAGGGACGTGAGGACGGCGAAAGAATGTCTAACTTTGTGGCACGTCTGCTGAAAGAGGCACTGGCCCTCGACAAGCCACCGCTCCTGGACCGGGCGCACCGGAGTCTCCGCAGCAGGCCCACGGTTGAAAATGCACCGCCCCGGGCAATAATTGTTCGGTGCCATTACTTTGAGGAAAAAGAAGCTATTCTTCGCAAGGCAACGGAGCGTCGTCCAATTACAACAGCAGCGGGTGACAAGATTTCGGTTCTCCCGGACTACACGCAGGCAGTGAGTAGGCAGCGGGCGGCTTTCACTGAAGTAAGGGCGCTGCTGCGGGGCTACGAGCGGGTCCGGTATGGTCTTCTGTTCCCGGCCACGCTGAGGATCACCACCCCGAACGGGAAAGAAGTTCGCTTCAAAGATCCGGGACAGGCTAAAGACTTCATTGTGAAAAACCTGGCACCAAAAGTGGACTAAACATAAAAGACGGTGAGAGACACTCTCTTTTCTCCTTCTCCCACTCTCAGTTTTGGGTCAAATTGTGAGCAATCAAACTACGCTATCAGATGTTAACATAAAGGTTTTATACGCCGTTTGAGCTGGGCTGTCATGGTAAGCTCATTCACTTTTACATTTTAAAGGCAATTGAGCCGGATTTGGATTTAGACTAGGATTAATCTTGGTCTTTTTTTTTTTGGCGCTGTTCCGTTTTGTAATGTGTTTGAGGCCATTGTTTATGGCATGCGAGGTTCTGAATATGTTGTTTGAAGTCAATGTTAGAAGAATGTATTGCACACCTTTTTATGTTTGTTTGCCTTTTTATGTTTTGCTTTCCCTTTACACTTTATTCACTGGGCCATGTATATTGTGCAGGGGTCTTTACTTCTCTCAGGTATATGTTGCAGGAGGGTGGCTGGTTTCTGGGTCGGACGGATCAAAGGATATGCAGGAGGGCAGAAGTGCTGGCTTGTTGACAACATCGAATAGGTCATTCTTACTATGACTACGTGCAGTGATAAGGTATCTGGGGGAGGGATCAGAGTTGTTAGCTGGAATGTGCGAGGGCTTAACCATCCACTTAAGCGCAATAAGGTGTTCCTCCATTTAAATAAATTAAAGGGTGACATAGTGTACCTTCAGGAAACACACTTATTGAAAAAGGACCAGAACAGAATTAAAAGAGCAGGCTTTACACGAATTTATCATTCCTCTTTTAATTGTAAAGCTAGGGGTGTGGCAATAATTTTAAACAGATCGGTACAATTTAAGGAACTTAATACAATTCAAGACAAAGACGGACGTTATATAATTGTACAAGGAACTCTAGGTAACACACCGGTAATATTAGCAAATATTTATGCCCCTAATTGGGATAACAGACACTTCTTTCAAAATTTATTCTCACTCCTTCCTGACCTTGACAGGTACAATTTGATACTTGGGGGGGATTTCAATTGTGTTCTGCATCCAACACTAGACCGCTCTCATCCAAGTCACAACACTGGCACTTCATTAAATAACTCTGCTCAATGTATTAATGCATTTCTGCAGACCTATGGGATGGTGGATCCTTGGAGGTTCGAGCACCCAGCATCGAAACAGTTTTCTTTTTTTTTCAGCACCACATCAATCGTATTCCAGAATTGATTACTTTGTACTGGACCGTAGACTTCTCCCCTTCTTAATTTCAACAGACTACGAAACAATAGTAATATCAGACCACAGTCCTGTAATCTTAAATCTCAGATTCCCAGACGTAGTACCTCCCAGGCCACTATGGCGGCTCAATACAAGACTTTTGGCAGATGAAGAATTTGTGCAGTTCATCAACACACAAATTGATTTTTTTCTTGAGACAAACAGTTCACCAGATATAAGTTACACCCTCCTATGGGAGTCGTTTAAGGCCTTTATAAGGGGGCAAATAATTTCCTATAATGCAAGTCGCTCTAAAAGAAAATTGAAGCGCTTGTCAGACATTAGTGACAGACTGAAATCAATTGATCAGGGTCAATCAGCCTCACCATCTGCAGATCTTTTGAGGGAAAGATCATTACTTCAAGCTGAATATGACCTCTTGATGAATGAAAGGGCCATAGATATGCATTTGAGATCACAACAGCAATACTTTGAGCACGGAGAAAGGGCCAGCAAGATGTTAAGTCACCAGTTGAAACAACTGGCTGCAGCAAATTACATATCAGCGGTTAAGAATAAGGATGGTAACATAGTCACAGATCAACTGGGAATTAACAACCAATTCAAGACATTTTATGAGGAGTTATACACTTCTGAACAGTGTGATGAAGGAAGGGTGGAAGATTTCTTTAAGGGGATCAGGGTTCCTGTGTTAGAAGATGCAGACAGAGACAGTATAGAGGGTGGGATACAGCTAATGGAAATAGAACAGGCAGTTAGGAAAATGAAGTCGGGGAAATCCCCAGGGCCGGATGGATTTCCAATAGAATTCTATCGAACTTTCTCACTGAAACTCCTCCCTTTATTATGTAAAGTTTATGACGAAGCCTTCAGGGTCCAATCCCTTCCTCAGACAATGACACAGGTGACCATCTCAGTGCTTCTCAAGAAGGACAAGGACCCATTGCAATGTGAATCTTATCGTCCAGTAAGCTTGCTTTGCTGCGACTATAAAATATTAACTAGAGTATTAGCAGACAGATTAGAGCGAGTGCTAGACAAAATCATTCACTGCGATCAAACAGGGTTTATAAGGGGTAGACAGCTATACAGTAACCTTCGCAGAATCTACAATGTAATGTATCTTCCGGGTGAGGATAATGTCCCTGAGGTTATTATTGCTTTGGATGCTCATAAAGCATTCGACAGAATCGAGCACAAGTATTTGCTTTCGGCCCTAAAAAATTTTGGATTTGGACCTTCCTTTTGCTCTTGGGTGAATATGCTGTACACCTGCCCGCAGGCTGCAGTTTGGACTAACAACAATATTTCGAAATTTTTCTCCTTATTTAGAGGAACTAGACAGGGATGTCCCCTATCCCCTCTACTTTTCGATGTTGACATTGAGCCCTTGGCTGTTTCGCTGAGATGCAACAACACTTTGGCAGGAATTAGCAGAGGAGGACATATACACAAACTCTCGTTATATGCCGATGACCTCCTTCTTTTTTTGTCCGACCCCGGGAACGCCATCCCAAGTGCTCTGAAAACCATTACAGATTTTGGATTAATTTCAGGATACAAAATAAACATGGCAAAGAGCCTAATCTTCCCAGTTAATGATAAAGCTAGCCAAATGAATTTGGAGACATATCCTTTTAAGTTAACTAAAGATAAATTTACCTATTTGGGAGTGTCGGTGACCAAACATTATAGGGACTTGTTCAAACATAATTTCAAACCAGCTCTAATACAGGCAAAAAATGACATGGAACGGTGGTCAACACTTCCTCTGTCAATGGCAGGACGCATAAATTCAGTAAAGATGGTAATAATGCCAAAATTCTTATTTCTCTTCCAAACTATTCCATTATTCATAGAAAAATCATTTTTTAAAGAACTGGATAGGGCTACTTCACTGTATATATGGAATAAGACGATACCACGTATCAGAAAGGAGTGCTTGGAAAGGCGGAAGGAGGAGGGAGGGTTAGCCATGCCTAATTACATGCATTATTACTGGGCAGCTAACATATCTAAGTTGAACATTCTGATGTGGCCTCCTGAAAGAGAACAAATGCCCCTTTGGGCACTTATGGAACAGCGCTCTTATAGCCCAATGGCACTGAGTTCCTTAATTTGTGCTCCACTGCCAATGAGTAAAAGACCGCAAGGGCACAACCCAGTGACACAAGGATCGCTTAGGATATGGAAACAGTTAAGAATACATTTTGGGTGCAAACAAGGCCTCCCTTTAGCTCCTATCTCGGCAAATGCTCTCTTCCCACCATCTCTGATTGACACAACTTTTCAGCTCTGGACAAGAAAAGGTGTAGGCTTGGTCAAGGACCTCTTTAAAGAAGGCGATTTCATGTCATTTCAGCAGTTAAAAACAAAACTCAATATTCCACAATCACATTTTTTCAGATATCTGCAGGTCCGAAGCTTTATCAAAAAACACTTTTCTCCTTCTCTTCAAAATCTACAGAGTAGCTGGCTGGAGGAATGCCTGAAAGTCGATCCTTTGCAAAGAGGATGTGTGTCTGCCATATATGAGCTTTTGCGGGGGGCAGCAACCCCCTCTTTAGACCGTATTAGACAGCAGTGGGAGACAGAACTAGGCTTTGCTCTTTCTACAACAGAATGGAAGAGGGCAGTTGGCTGGGTACATAATTCATCTATTTGTATCAGGCATGGACTCCTCCAATTTAAAGTCCTGCACAGACTCCACCTATAAGCAGGCTTGCCAAAATGTTTCCAGGAACCAGTGAAAACTGTCCTAGGTGTAAATGTGACCCTGGCACCCTTAGCCATATGTTTTGGGGCTGTCCAAGGCTGAAAGTCTTTTGGGAGGGGATTTTTGACACAATCACTGCAGTGTGGAAAATAACAATTCAACCAAACCCTGTCACAGCCTTATTTGGTGTGGTGCCACTGGACTGTGGGATCTCAGCCGCCCATGCCACGGCAGTGGCCTTTGCTACACTTCTGGCACGACGGACTATTTTGCTTGAGTGGAAGAAGTCGGTACCCCCTTCTCATAGGCGGTGGGTGATGGACATAGTGGCTCATCTCAAAGTGGAACAACTAAGATATATAACTCAAGGCTCGGAAAGAAAATTCAAAAAGTTGTGGCAACCGTTCCTACTATATGTTGAGAAGCTCCATGTCGAATAAGTAATGTCAATGGCCCTGTGATGTTTTTTTTTTCTCTTTACATCTATTTTTAGTCATTTATTATTATTTTTATTTATTTATTTATTTATTTATTTTACATTTATTATAGGTTTTCTTTCTCTCTGTTCACTTTTTGTTTTGTTTTTTTTGGAATTGATTTGCATTATTTGTTAAGCTATCATTGCTTTTCTTTGTCAGAATGTCTGCTTATTTTTCTTATTGTCATTAACGCTAATATTTTGGGTAATCTAATATTGTCTATTTTCATTATGTTTTTTTTTTTTTTTAAATGGTGTGTGTGCAAAGCATTTTAGTTGTTAGATGTTCTCGTGCTGTGTGTGCAGCTGTATATGTTATAAAATCCAATAAAAATATTCACAATAAAAAAAAATTAGCACCCTGACACTCGCACATTAAAACAGACCACTCAAAAATTGGAACATAAATGGCGTCAAACAAACTTGGTAGTGTTCAAATTAGTGTGGAAGGAGAGCTTCCTGAAGTATGGAAATGCTGCGAGATCAACATATCTCTCCTCCCTAATAGAAGATAAAAATAATCCTAGATTCCTATTTAATACTGTCGCAAAATTAACCAGGAATAGGTCCACTATAGACACATGCATGCCTGTAGTATGTAGTACCAATACTCACAACTCACAACTGGGAGGAGTTCAGTGAGGCCATGGAGGAGGACTATCAGTCGGCCTTGAAGAAATTCTGGCAAACCGTCCGGCGCCTCAGGAGGGGGAAGCAGTACTCTGCCAACACTGTTTACAGTGCGGGTG
>JANZLB010000022.1:27433242-27449868 GCA_026167865.1 Notarius quadriscutis
GTGGAGGTGTCTGGAAAATTGCTCAAATCTGCAAAGCAAGCAGCCTCTAAATACAATGAAAGCTTGCAAAAGGAACATGCATAGAACATAGGAAAGCAAAGAGCCCTTTAGACTTAAGGCCTACATGTACAATTGCATTGTCATTCATGCAATTCATTCATTGTTCTGTTATGTTCATCTGTGTTTCGGTATCTAAGTAAAGCAATGTTCCGTGGTGAAATATCTATCTATCCTGGTCATCCTTCCTTATTTATGGGGGTGGGGTGTCCAGATTCAATCAGTAAGGAGCTTAATATATGGCACATTATAGTTATCATAGCTTATGGGTTGGGGGCAGCTAAGTCCCCAAGTCAGGGTGTCAGCTATGCATCTGAGTGAATTGAGTGAATTCAAGTATTGTTCATCTCCAAAAGGCCACCCCAAAATCCACCAGAATGCAGGAAATCACATCAACCAAATCCAGAAATTTCTGGGGGAGTACCTCCATACCCCCCAGCAATGTATTTGTCCCCAAAAAAAAAATCCCCAAGGGGGGGGAACTCCCTGAAATGAATTTTGTCAGGTTAGCATGTCTGTAGATCAGTCAGAGAGAGAGAGAGAGAGAGAGAGTTTCATAAAGAACCCAAACAGGAATAAAAGACTCTGAGGTCATACTAGAAGAGGGAAAAAAAAAAAAGATTCAGCAGTGTAAACATTCTCTAATTTGGTGGGAAGCTAGTCATTAACCAATTATTAAGTTATTTAGAATAGAATGCCTTTATTGTCACTGCACAAATGTACAACGGAATTTAATTCATCATCAGAAAGCAAGGCCGCTGTGTACGTGCACGCCGCCATTCTTGGGCACTTTAGCCCAAGGCCGTCCCATGTTAACCTAACTGCATGTCTTTGGACTGTGGGGGAAACCGGTGCACCTGGAGGAAACCCACGCAGACACGGGGAAAACATGCAAACTCCACACAGAAAGGCCCCCATTGGCTGCTGGGCTCAAACCCAGAACCTTCTTGCTGTGAGGGAACAGTGCTAATCACTTGCACTACCACCCCACCCCGTGGTTTAGCTTGAGAACATATGATAGCCAGACAGTAATGGGAAGTGTCTGTGAATTTTTCTGTACTTTTGCATTTCACACTTGGTTATACTGGATGAGAGTGAGTAATCAGGCATGTGTGTTCATCATTAGTGTGTACAGTCAGCTTTTTAAAATTATTGACACCTTAGTAAAATTGTTATGAAAAATATTGACACTGAAGCATGTTTTTTTTTAAATATATTTTTAACAAAATGTAACAAAAGCATGAATCCAGTTATATTTCACTTTTTTGAGGTCACCAGAATGTTTTGGAATTCTTATGTTCCTTATGGTGTCCTTTTTTCCTGGGCTGTAAATATGAGGTGTCACAGAATTCAAATTCTCTTCACCATTCAGTAACATGGGGAAGATTAAAGAATACACAAATGATTGAAAAGTGTGTTGATGTTCATAAATCAAGTAATGACTAGAAAAAAAATACCCACATGGCTAAAATACCTAAATTAAAATATCCAGATCTTTAATAAACCTGTCTGGTAGAGTGTTTCAGAAGAAGGTAGCATTTTTGGCTCACAAGCCTCCAAATCTACAATTATACATCACCTCCATGTCAACAAACCATTTGTAAGTCATGTAAGTTTTTTTTGTCATCTAACCAAAAACTTAAGCACTAGATGCTACTGAAATCCGTTTATAGGGGAAGACTCAGTTATGCTGGCATAAAGTTCTAAATGAAGGGGTACCAGCCACCCCATCTTTTTCAACGTAGCCTCTTCCACTATACTATGAGCTCAGAGATGCCTATGATTGACAAGTGTCCTTGTGTTTGACAGGGGAGTGAGTATGCCATCCCTCCCATCTAGAGAGCACAGCAAATTTTGCTCTCTTGGTCTCCTGTTCACTGATGGCTGTGGCATCACAGGGATTCAAACTCTGGTTGATAGGGCAAACTTTTTGTTGCACAACTTGGGAGCAATAATGGAATATTTTTATCATGCTGTCTTTTGGGAAGTGTTTGACAATAACCAGTTCATATCTAATGTGTCTGGCAGGCAAGAGAACACAGACTGAGTAATAATGATGCAATCTTATGTAAATAAAGATACAACTTTTGTTGTATGGTGGTCAAGTGTTTGAGATACTTTGCCTTGCACTTACAAACGAGTTTCCTATGGTTGCAAAAGCCATCAAAAACCAGGTTGATGCCTTACCATATTCTCTTACGTATGGAGCTGCGCTATGACTAACTGTACGTGCTGTACAAGGTGTCCACATTTAGGTATCTAAATTTATTGTTCAGAATAAAAAGTGTGTCCTTTAAAAAAAAAGTTTCCATGTAAACATCTGACTAGGTCTATTAACATTCCTCAGAGCTTTGTGTGTAAAATAGTCTGGGGCTTGTACACAACAAGATGAATGCGATTTGGGAAAACCTGTGGTCCAATAGAAGATATGGTCCAAGATGAGAGGCTGTCATAAGTGTAGATCAACTTCTTGTTTCTAGTTATATTTCAACAAAAATGATTTTTGTGTGATGTAATGAACTTACAGCATTTTGGGGAAAAAAGTGTCATGGATATATCACATTTTGGAAAAAAAAAATCAGTTTTTTTTTAAATAAAATTAAAAAAATCAAAAATTAGATTTGCATTGTTAATGTTATAAACAACCTATATTAAAGGTTCAAACAGAAAAAAAAATATGGTTTTCATGTTACCAATTTTTTTGGTAAAGAAAATATTTTTTTTCTCAAGTTTATCACCATGAATTTATCACATTTTAGAACCAAACTCTTCATATAGACCTGGCCTAAACTATTACTTGTGGCTGTTGTCATATTTATATCACAACATAGGAGGATGCATTGATTTAAAATGTGATTAAGTTTTGGACTAGATCTCATATAGAGATATAATGAACTAATGACCACCTGCTAACTATCAGAAACAGGTAATTTAAAAAAAATATTATCAAAGATTTCAACACAGAATAATAAGTTATTTTTGTGCTGCCGGTACTTGTCACTAGAGTGAACAGGCGAGCAGTATCACTTACCTTCTCTTCCTTCATGTGATACTCAGTCTCAAATCTCACTTTAAGGTCCTCAAACTGTTTAAGGCCTTCCTTAGCTGTGTGATATGTCCAAACAGATGTTGAAAGCATTTTAATTATTTAATTATCCTTACATTTTGAATGTATCATATATTCTCAAAACTTGTACTCCTCATTTGTTTACCTTTTAACATTTCTAGCTGGTCAGCCTCTGCTTGCAGCCGCAGATTTTCAAATGCAGCAACCATCCTCTGAAGGAGGAAAGACAACCAAATTTGAAAAGTTTGAAAACCATCACAATGGTTGTAAAAGACTGTAGATTAAAACACAATGCCAATTAACCATTTATCTTTGAAATTAGCCAAATGTGAGATTTGTTTGAAATGCATGTCCAGTGGTGCTTGAAAGTTTGTGAACCCTTTAAAATTTTCTACAGTATATAATGCCAACTTTACTAATCATGGCATGAAGCTTGCCATGTAACTCAATCACTCACTTCTTTTTTTTTTTTTTCCTGACCACCACACATAGTACTGACATGCACAATAACACACCACCATTTTAAATCCCATTTTGACATTGATTCTGGGTCATATGTCCTTTAAGTCAAAGCCACACACTACAATTGTTTTTCATATTATAAAAAAAATAATTCACCTGAATGTTTTCATGGTTTTGCAAGAAGAGACCATGAGTTTCTTCTCTTTCTGCCTCAACTAAAGAATCAAATTGCATTGTTGTTTTAACATGGAAGAAATATGATTATAATTATATATTTTGCAAGGCAATAATGTTCTGAATGCATCAGAATTTTACAATGTCACTTACACAGGTTCATTCTCTCAGTAGATCTTTCAAAAGTGTCCTTTAGAATGTTGCATAAATTTCTTGTTGCATTACTTCTGTAAGGTTTAAAAGATATTTCATTACTAATGACCATAATAAATATATAACATTTGAGTTAAAATATGTTATACATACTTATTCCTCATATCTTCATTTTCATTTAGTTGTTCCTCTAATTTCATGCTGAGACTTTCATTTTCAAACTGTAAAAAAGGTATAAGAGTGATTTTAAAATAAAAAATATATACATAGTCACTAGATGCTATTTTTCTTGCATATAATTGAATAAAAAAGTTTCATTGAATAAAACATAAAATCAAAGGCTATGTTCAAACAGGCAACCAAAACCAATTTGCCTGTTCAGACCTTTACTCGGATATCTGATTGGGCTGACACAGTAATGGAGCAGGTGGCTGCAGTGGCAGTCAGTAGTGTATGAGAAATAGTATAACAGACACTAAAGATTTACATATATCTATTTTCATACCCTTACATAAATATTAAAATACAAATAATTAAATATTGAAATTTGTAACAGATCCATAGCAGATCTTGTCACAATAGCCAGTCACATATGCAGTACATACTACACCAATTTAAAATAAAGAGGGAGGGGGATGGCACGTAAACTTAGGTGACTAGCACTACAATTATGCGAGATTCTTCCGATTAATTGTATGTATGCTGAAACAATACGTGTAATTTGATTTGACAGGTCAGACTGAGTCACACTTTTTTAACTTTAACACGCAACCAGGAACCAGTTTTCAAAACCTTGAGTCATCAAATAAAAGGTGTAGAGCAGGATCCATTGGGAAATCAATGTTTGTCAAGGTAGATATTGTATCTACTACTTTAGTCCAGAAAGAGAAAACGTCCGGACAGCTCCACACAGAATGCATAAAAGTCCCCACATTACCAAATGGGCAAAAAGTACAATAGGAATGGGGGGGCTAACCCCATCAAATATCGCTTACGGGAGGTCAGATAGGTACGATAACATATATTCAAGTGCATAAACTGATGATTGGGATTTTTTGATGAGCCCGTAACATTGTCCCATATCGCTTCCCAATCTAGATCTTCCTGTGGGTTTCCAATGTCTCTTTTCCATGCTTTATTGAGGCTGTCTGAACGTTTTGAATGTGCACACAGAAATGAGTAAAGAAATTATACTATTCTTCTAGGGGCTTTTTGAATCATTTCCACAATTGGGTGCAGTTTTAAGTTTGAACCCCATTGAATATTATTACACTTAAGAGCTGACCATAACTTAAGATAATGAAAGAGAGAGTGTTTAGGAACATCATATTGTACAATAAGGTCACAGAAACTCAATAATGAATCCTCACTGTTTACATCGCTCAAATCATATATGCCCTTATGCACCCATGGACCTGGAGTGAATGGTTTATTTCCTGACAGTAAATCATGATTGAACCATAGGGGAGAGTTTTTGTGCCATTTCATGTCCACACCTAGGTATTTTCCCACTGCTCTGAATGTTGTCAACAAATAGGATATAATTGGACCACATCGTAAAAAGGATTGTCTAGTTGAAGTACCTGAAAATAAGTAATCCTGCAGTCTCACTGGCGCCACAAGACCCCTTTCAATGTCAGTCCTGGAGGTCTGTACCTCCAGGTCCAACCAGTGTCTTATGTGTTGTAGTGTAAAAGACCAATGGTATAGTTTAAAATTAGGGAGAGCCCAACCACCTTACGATTTGGGTAGTTGTAACGCTGACCATTTTATTCGTGGATGTCCCTTATTCCATATAAAGGATTTGAGCAAAGAGTCCACCTTTTCCAATAATCAACAGGAGGAGGGAGAGGTAGCATTGAGCTAATGAAATTAATTCGGGGAAGAACATTCATTTTAACGACTGAAATTCGGGCTGGTACAGACGATGGAAGGGGCATCCATCTATTAATATAATTTTCTATTTTCTTTAATATAAAGCTATAATTAATTTTGGCAATAGCAGACACAGACAATGTTATCTGAACACCCAGATAGGTCACCTGGCTAGCTACAACAATGTCTGTTGGGAGAGCCAGCTCACTTTCATCCACATTGAGGAGCATGAGAGCAAACTTCTTTAAATTGGTTTTGAATCCTGATAGTTTACCAAAATTGCTCAAAATATGCATGATCTCTTGTAATGAGGATTGAATATTGGATATGTAAATCAATGCATCATCAGCATACAGGGAGATATAATGTTTGGAGGAACCTATTGATATTGGAGTTAGAATATTATTTTGACGTATACACTGGGCCAAAGGTTCTATAGAGAGATTGAAAAGAAGGGGGGAAAGTGGACACCCCTGCCTTGTCCCCCAGTATATCCCAAATGGGTCAGAGGAAATTCCTCCAGTGAAAACTCTAGCTGATGGGTTACTGTAAAGGATTTGTACCATTCTAATAAAATTTGGGCCAAATTTGAATTCCTTTAGAACTCTCCACAAATATCTCCACTCTAATCGATCAAGTGCAGTTTGTGCATCTAGGAAAAAGAAGTCCATTAGGCACGCCACTCTTTTCTGCGCCATCAATGATATGAAGAAGCCGTCTTATATTGTCAGATGATAGACGTCCCTTCATGAAACCTGTCTGATCCAAGTGGATCAATTTATTAACCATTTTCTCAAGATGCAGAGCTAGTGCTTTGGCATATATTTTTAGATCTGCATTAATTAATGAGATGGGACGATAATTAGCACACTCCAAGTGGTCTTTGCCTGGTTTTGGCAACACAGTTATGAGTGCAGTATTAAGGTCCCTAAGGAGGTTACCATTGTCTAGTGCAAAGTTAAGTGCACCAAGCCATAACGGACCCAACATTTCCCAAAAATTCAAATATAGCTCAGCTGGGAGCCCATCAATACCTGGAGAGCGACCCTTATTAGTAAGCTTTAAAGCAAGAAGGAGCTCCTCCAATGTAATTGGAGAGTCTAGCTTTTCAATGTCATCAGGAGTGAGGCCTGGGAGTTTAACATTTTGGAAGAAAGAGTCTAGTTGGTTTGGAGTAGGAGAATATTCAGAGGTATATAGGTTCGTGAAAAAGTTCTTAAAGGTATTATTTATGTCTGGTGTCGTTGTCACTATCCCTGCATGAGGGTCACGAACATTAGAAATAATCATGTTTTTCTCTTGTTTTTTAAGTGTCAAAGCAAGGAGTCTGCTTGGTTTACTACTCTCAGAATAGTATTTGTGCTTAGATATGTGCATTAAGTATTCAACTCTCTGCTTAACCAGATCATTCAGTTCTGACTGTTTAAGTTTGAGATTGATATCTTTTTCTTCAGAGTAGTTAGAATTCAACTCCTGTTCAAGGTTATGACACTAATTCCAATCCCTTAATTTGTTTTTCTTTCAATTTTTTTTAGATGAGTACAAAAACAGATGGTGTTATCCCTTAAGAAACCCTTGACTGCAGCCCATACAAACATAGGGTTAGAAACGCTATTGATATTTATGTCAATGAATTCTTTCAGTTTTAACTTTAGCTGAGCAACATATTCCTCATTTTGAAGGAGTGTGGAGTTGAATCTCCATCTTGTTGGTTTGCTATGCAAGGGGAAAAGGTCAAATGTTAAAATAATTGGATTATGGTCAGATAGGTATCGTGGAAGAATATTGATTGATTTAACACAATGGGCTATTTTAGCAGATGACAGGAAATAGTCTATTCTAGAGGACATTTTATGTGCAGCAGAGAAATCGGTAAAATCCTTGGTAGTAGGGTTATTTATCCTCCAAATGTCTATTAAATTCAGGCTTTTCGAAAAGTGACCTAAAGCCTTAGATGCAGCACCCTGGATTGTTGATCCTAAACCATGTGACCTGTCCATGTGTCTATCAAAGAATGTATTCATATCAGCCCCAATAACTAATAGATAGTCAGTCAAGGAAAGTAGCTCTTTTGCTAAAACTGGAAAAAATTTTGCTTCATATATTGTTGGTGCATATACAGTTACAAATGCCACCTTTTGCCCCTGTATAGAAATACAACAATAGGCTAACCTCCCTGATTTATCAGTGCTAATCCTCTCAATCTGAAGGGCTAAATTCCTTTTCATTAAGATCATCACCCCTTTGGTGTGGGAACCATCTCCTGAGGCTACAATTAGTTTATAATGTCTGTTTTGCATTCTAGTTACATCTGCTGGTCTCAAATGGGTCTCCTGCAGAAGTGCTATGTCTATTTTATGTCTGTGCAAAAAATCTAGAATACTGGTGCACTTGACAGGAGAATTCAGGTCCTTTACATTTAGGTATAGTGTGGCTACCCATAATCATTGAAAATAAAACAAGACAAAAGGAATACACTCCTAGCTAATACATTGTATAAAGAAATATCCTGACTAGGAATGAAAATTACGCGTTCAGTGAACTGACATCGAAGAAAATATAAGTGTTGGTTCATGTGTGGCCACTGCCTCACCCCCACCCCTCACTTGACCCCCTCTATAGCTAACGTCCGTGACATTCATGAAGCAAAGTCTTTTAACAATGAACTTATGCCTATCTTCCCTTCCTTGAACAAAACACAGAAAACTGACCAAGTGTATTCTAACTGTACCACAAAATAAAAAGGTCTGGCGGGGATTAAGAGCCTGTTGCTTTAACAAAACATAAAACCATCGATCCAAAGACATTTTGTTTCACTTCAAAATTAAATGTAGGCCAGGCTTTTCAATTCGACACTAAACAGAAAATGATCTCTTATTAAAATGCAAATACTTCAAAATATTCACTATGATCAATTGTAAAGATTAGTTACACTATATTCGCCATTCAATGTGCAAACTGAACACGCACATAGGATGCATCGAACCTTAGCTCTCCATTTCGGCAGATGATATTACTCTATCAACTGTTGGTTCATATTCGGACAGAAACCGTTCCACTTCTTCAGGGGAGTTGAATGATTTGTTTGTTCTGTGGACTTTGATCCCCAGAGTTGCCAGGTATATCAAAAAGGTGTCAATTCCCCACTGGCGAAAGCGGGCTCGTACGCCTTTGAAGGCGTTTCTCCTCCTGGTTGTGCCTCCGCTATACTCAGCATAAAATTCCAAGTGTGTGCCATCTGGGAGCGATGGTTTGGCCTTCCTTGCACCTTGCAAGATCGCTTGACGGTCAGGATACCGAAGAAGTAGGAAAATCATCATGCTGGCTTGGGAGGACTTTGCAGTGTACACCCGATGGGCTCCTGTCTATCTCCAAGGGCATCATGGCGCCCGTCTCCAGCCCAGGGATCCACCTCGGCAGCATGGATCATCTTTCTCAACACCCACAGGAAGGTTGACTATTCGGATGTTGTTTCGCCTCTCTCTGTCTTCTAGTTCGTCAGTCTTTAATTGCAGTTTGTCCAGCTCATCAATGCAGTTGTTCGCATCTTTTTTAACTTGACGCACTGAACCCTGAAGAGTGTCTACTTTAGTAGATAGTGCTTCAACTTTAGCAGCCTGACTGTTAATATTGTCTTGCAAAGGGCGAAGTAAAGCTCCGTTTCCGGACACACAGGTGCTGAGAGGAGACAGTGCTTTGTCTAAAGTCTCTGTTAGCATGGCACTCACCACCTGGAGTAGCGCTTCTCTTTCGGCTTCCACCGTCTGTTTGATTAGCAATGCTACATTCTCATATTGCGAACTAGTCTTAAAACGTTTATTTATCGAATTCTGTTGCTTTTGTGGAGAACTCACAGGATTTTTGTTGTCCATCGTTGAGATAACTTAAAGTATCGTATACACAATCAAAACTACACTTGAAAGTATTGAAAATCACAAGAAGGGAAGTTTTTTGGCAGGAGCTCAGTGTGGCAAGACCATTTCGCAGCGTGGCTCACCAGAAGTCCGGTCAGCTTCTTTAAGCACAAAAATTGTTTTTGAGTGAGTACATTACAAAAAACAAGATGTATTAACCAGCATCCTCACCTCCCCTGTGATCGTTTTATTTTTTTCTTTACAATTTGTAACGGTGATTCAGATTGGCTCGCTTCAGGCGCACATGCACATTTGTGCTCTTCATCACGACGAGTGGTTGCTGGTGCCCTCTACGTTTTCCCGGGTTGACTTCAGGACGTCCACATATAGACCCCTTGCACTGATGTCACACTTATGTTAGCAACCGTTGCTACCTGATGCCTGGGGGGCAAGCAAACTTTGTTCACATACAGAAGCCAAGTGAAGATGTCCGGCATCTGTTGCTGTTGTTCGAAGAAAACTGCAGCTAAAAAAGTTCTACTACCAGATTACTTGGATAATCTTAGTCAGAAAGAAGCAAAGGATAGATATATGCGGAAATTAGAGTTTATTAGCAGTTATGATCCATACAAAATTCCTCAAAACGATTGGAGTGACAGTGCAGATTTGTGGCCTAGCATTAGCATTATGTTGGAATATACCTTCTTCTTCCAAAGAGTCCTGACAAGGAAGAACAGTTAAAAAAAAAAAAACTACAAAAGCAAGAAAACTTTCTTTGTATAAAGACTTTTTCCCGACATCAGCTTTAGGGAACAGAATGTTGCGAAAGCCAAGGCATTTACTCTCATAGGACTCCTACCTAAACTGTGGACTTGATGGTGTTCTTGCCCCTCCATGTCTCAACAAGCCCAAGGACAACTAGTTACAGAGCTATCTGCACTCTATCATTTATAGATTGATACTCATTATTGTTAAAACAATATCTGAAGTGGCCCTGTGATGACCTGGCGACTTGTCCAGGGTGTACCCCACCTTTCGCCCGTAGTCAGCTGGGATAGGCTCCAGCTTTTACCTGTGATCCTGTAGAACAGGATAAAGCGGCTACATGTTGAGTTCTGTGTCCTAAATAAGCGTGAACCTTTTTCTAAGATATTGCTGGGGAAACTTTCAAACTTCAAACGCGAGGAATAAATCCGACACATGGGTTCACATTGGAAATGTTCCGGATTGTGGGCTGTGATCTTTCTCCCACTACAATAAGCAGGACGCAGCCAGCAGAAGGCGCATGGTGTCAGAGAGAGAGAGAGAGAGTGAAAACACGCACACTCGGGCACCTGGACACACCTGAACTTCCACTTCCGGAAAATTCCTGTACAAGAGTTGGAGCACGTTCCGCTGGGAATACTGGTCCAGGAGATTTATGATACAGTATTTTAGGTAAGTGTGTTTGAAACGCAGTGACTTACACCTGACCCTTTACTGGTGTCTCAGTGTCGAGTCCCGGTTTGGTGACTTCCGGGTTGTTTTGTTGGTATGAAGCTGTCAGATGGGCCTCTGGGACTTTTCCTTTTCACTCAGTGTAAAGTGTAGAGGGATTATAATAAAGCACGTCGAATATATGTTGTAGTGTGGTTTATCCTGGCTTTTAGTGTTTGAGAAATGAAATGTGTGGAGCTGCAGTTTCATCACTGAAAGCTTCTCAGTCTCATGACGCCATTTTCCTGTGTGTGTGTTTGTTTATCATGATGTTAAAAATAGTTTCACTTAAAACTCTTTGTAGAAACCTCATCACTCTCATGTTATGTTTTTTTTTTTTCCCCTAATCTGATCATTTTTACCATTTGGTTAATGACTTTTTGGTGTGCACTCATGGCTTAAAATGTTCCACACAGTAAGCCTAAAGGGCACTTTAATACAGCAAGTTACATACAGGGCCATTAACATGTCTGTGTATGGAACCATAAAGGAGGAAATAAATTACCACTACTTTTTAGATTTATTTGTTGCAAGTGGATTTTTTTTTCCCCCCTTATGCTTTATAACATCAACGAAACTGAATTCATGTTAAAGTGCATATCCTGGACCAAGCTACGTGGCTTAATTCCATGTATTAGCTAATTCTAGGCTAAAAACTCAGTCCTGTTACTTTCAGAGTTTTGGTAACAGGACTGAAAAAAATGCAGCCATCTTTGACTTCCAAACCTTGTAACGTAGCCTGAGGTTGACCAATACACATTTTGAATAGTTAAATATGTGTGTTATTATAATCAGTGTTGAAAAGATAGAACAAATTAAGTTTAATATGGGAGTGGTACAACAAGCAAATGGCACCCATTCGGTGGAATGTCCCGAAGGCAAATAATGTGGCCCTTCTGAAACACAGTAACATCTTTTCCATAAACACAGGATATATCTTCCAACATGGTTGTTAAAGAAATAAGAAGCTACTCACTGCATCAGTTAGGGTTAAAAGAATTGTTGCCAGCTGAAACATTTGTCAGTGCAATAATTATTCAATTAAAGGCTCTTAAATATTTGCTTATCTCAATCCAAATGGCACTTTTTTTTTGGCCAGGCAGTGTATATAATGATAATACACAATATGGGCAAATGTTTGTGGACACCAGACCATCACAACTGTATGTACTTTTTGAACATTGTATTCCAGATTCTTCCACACCACCCTTGGCAAACCATGTCTTCATGGATCTTACTTTGTGTACAGGGCATTGTTGTACTGGAACAGGTTTAGGCCTTTTAGGTCCAGTTAAGGGAAATTCTAAGGCTACAGCATATAGACAAATCCTTTACAGTTCTGTGCTTCCAACATTGTGGCAACCATTTGGGGAAGACCATGTATGGGTGTGATGGTCAGTTGTCCAAAAATCTTTAGCCATATAGTGTATGTTCTACATCTAAACATATATAAATACAGATACAATTTGGTGTCTTTTTGTTTTAGAATGCTTTCCAGAACATTTCATATGTAAGCTTGTTCAGACAAGGGGTGTGCATCAGGACGGGGATACTGGAGGACAACTAGTCAGTTTATATACTGAGGAAATAGAACGAAATAAATATGTGAGAAAATATTATGGGAAAGTACAACCCCAAATCAGAAAAAGTTGGGATGGTATAGAAAATGCAAATGAAAAAAAAAAAAGAAAGCAGTGATTTCTTTGGATATACATCCATTCCTACATTTCAGGTTTGTAACATATTCCAAAAAAAAGTTGGGACGGGGGCAATTTAAGGCTAGTAATAAAGCAAAACAATTAAATAATGATGTGATTTGAAACAGCTGGTGTCAACAGGTGATTGCAATCATGGTTTGGTACAAAATCAGTATCCAGGAAATGTCTAATCTTCGAGGAGTAAAGATGAGCCAAGGATCTCCAATTCGTTGACAAATGCGTGAGAAAATTATTGAAATGTTTAAAAACAATGTTCCTCAAAGAATGATAGGAAAGGATTTGGATATTTTATCCTCTATGGTGCATTAAGCAATTCAAGAACTCTGGAGGAATTTCAGTGTGTAAAGGGCAAGGGCACAATCCTAAGCTGAACACCCATGATCTCCGATCCCTCAAACGGCACTGCATCAAGAACCGTCGTTCATCTATGGCTGATATAGCCACATAGGCTCAGTATTGCTTTGGCAAGCCTTTGTCAAGCAATACAATATGGAGCTACATTCACAAATGCAAGTTAAAACTTTATTGTGCAGAAAGGAAGCCTTATGATAACTGTGTCCAGAAGAGCCGACGACTTCTTTGGGCTCAAAGGTATCTGGGATGGCCCACCATACAATGGAAACATGTACTGTGGTCAAATGAAGAAGTATTCCTTGTATTTTTTGAAAGAAATGGACACTGTGTGCTCTGGACCAAAGAGGAAAAGGACCTCTCCAAAGGACATAAGGACTGTTACCAGCAACAAGTCTAAAAACCAGGGTCTGTCATAGTATGGGGTTGTGTCAGTGCCCTTGGCAAAGGTAACGTACACTTCTGTGATGGCAGCATTAATGCAGAAAAGTACATTGAGATTTTGGATCAACATATGCTGCCTTCAAGACAACATCTTTTCCAGGGATTTTTCAACAAAACAATACAAAACCACATTCTGTACAAAGGCATGGCAGCAGAAGAAGAGGGTGCCTGTCCCTTCTGTCTCTAATAGATAATGTGTGGCAAATTTTGAAACAAAAAATGACAATGACGACCCTGTACTGTTGCACACCTTAAGACCTGTTTGCAGGAAGAATGGAACAAAATAACACCTGAAATGCTTTTCATTACTTGGTGTCTTCAGTCACTAAACATCTTTTAAGTGTCGTAAGAAGGACTTGCAACATTATAAAGTGGTAAATGCTTTACTGTCCCAACTTTTTTTTAATTCTGTTGCAAGAATCAAAACCCCCCCACAAAATTCATTAGGTAAAACATCAAATAATGTCCTGTTGTTTTGAGTGCAATACAGATCAAAAATTATATACAAATCATCCATCCATTATCCATAACCGCTTATCCTGTACAGGGTTGCAGGCAAGCTGGAGCTGACTATGGGTGAGAGGCGGGGTACACCCTGGACAAGTCACCAGATCATCGCAGGGCTGACACATAGAGACAGACAACAATTTACACCTACGGTCAATTTAGAGCCACCAATTAACCTACCCTGCATGTCTTTGAACTGTGGGAGAAACCAGAGCACCTAGAGGAAACCCACAGAGACAGCATGCATATGGAAAGACCCCCATCAGCCACTGGGTTGGAACCCAGAACCTTCTTGCTGTGAGGCAACAGTGCTAACCTCTACACTACTGTGCCGCCCCTTATACGAATCATTGTTTTCAGTTTTAATTTCAATGTCAACATACCATCCCAACTTTTTCTTATTTGGGATTGTACAAACAAAAATAATAACTGCTTAAAATGATAAAAACAAACAAACAAAAAAACTAGTCCATGTTGTCTGGTTGAAAACAATTATGAACTCAGGAGATGTACCTGAGGTTCATTATCAGTCTGATCCAGAACAAACAAACAAAAAACCTCAAACAGTGCTTCTGGCTTAGGTATCACCATCTTGGGGTTTAAATGTGAATATAAATATGGATATTTGGAGCACTAAACAGATATAGATTATAATACTATGTTACACTGTTAATATAAATGTAGATTACCTTGTCTACAAAATTGGCCTCAACCACATTTTGCTTCTCGTTGTCATCTGGGCCCTCAATGGTAACAAAAAAGATGTTGATGCCTGATTCCCGTGCCAATCTTGAAGCCTCCTCCACTTTGTCTGTCGGCCAGCCATCAACCAACACCACAACGACATTTGGTGCGCCACCTCGGTTTCCATTAGCATCGCTGAAGAAATGCTTGTTGATGTAAAAGAGGGCCTTACCTAAATAACCACAAGGAGGCAGCAAAGATAGTCAATAGAGTAGTTGTGTGACGACACAGACCTCTTGTTTTAGACGTGGCGCAGTATTTTTATTTTTTGAAGATCTGAAACACTGGAAAGTTATTGACTCAAATAGAGAGTGAAGGCAAACAGGAAATCACTGAATCCTCAATAGCACAAGATTTTTCTAAAATCTTGAAGCTAAGCTAACGTAAGCTAAAATTACAATAAATCTAACATTTTGTTCCTGTGAATAGATTCTAAAGGTGCATTTCGGTAATTAAATCTTTGAGAGAAATACGACCATTTTCTTTAATTTAGAGGTAGTTTCCACTAGCTGATGTGTTATATATGCATCTTCATCTTCAGTAGCCACTTATATTAGCGTCAGGGTCTCGGTGGATCCTGAGCCTGTACTATGATCACTGGGCAAGCCAGGAACACAGCCTGAATGGGATGCCAGTCCATCACAGGACACCATGAACACACATCCACACACTTAGAGTAGCCAAGCCACCTACTGGCACCTACTGGAGAACCTGGTGGAAACCCACATGGACATGCAGAGAACATGCAATGTTGCACAGAGACAGCAACCCAAGCTCATGATCAAACCAGGGGCTCTGGAGCTGTGATTCAGCAATGCTACCCACTGCACTATCATGCCAACCTGTAAAACATTGAGCGTGTTTTAATAGCTGCATAAGACGCCTAACGGTAGTCAGCAACTATTGTCAACAGTATTAACAGTTGGTTTTATATACAGACCCCTTGGTAATAACCATTCTGTGTTGTGTAGCACTGCAACAAACAGAAAAGTGCACGACTGTGTTAGTTTATAACAACAAATAATATTGTGCATGGTCTAATATAGGCATTAAAGTTCACAAGCTCTCAGTTAAAACATGATTTAGCTAACTGAAGGATACTTATATCCCACTCCACTCCTGAGTGTTCACTAGACTGCAGTTTCAGGTTTTGCCTACTTCTAATTAATTCAGCTCATTATTTGTTGATGGTCTACAACCACACAGTTGGCTTACATTAAGGTGAGACATGGATATAATGTCTGAAACACAATGTGAAACGTAACTCAAGTAAATGGAAAAATCCACTTGGTCAACAGAAACAAAATCACCAGTGTGTCGCAGCAGCCCTGTAATTTACTTAACAGCTCCCATTTCAATTTTAGATTTAATGTCAACCTTGCATATGTAGATATGGGCAGTGTCAGTGAAATCCAAGTGATACTTGTGGCCTTTTCACATTCATGACGAAGCAGTTTATGTTGCAGAGAGAGAGAGAGAGAGAGAGAGAGAGAGACTAATGTTTCAGCAATGCCCAATTTTAAAATAAGGTACTGCTCACATTCCTTGTTTAGTTCAGTGAATGCAATGCTTGTGCAGTGTTTAAATATCTAATCCCTATTGAGTTTAAGAGGAGAGGAATTGTGTTTAATCGGCTGCCGAAATGCACTGACCGAGTGGAAATAGCCAGAAAGATCTCATCTCATCTCATTATCTCTAGCCGCTTTATCCTGTTCTACAGGGTTGCAGGCAAGCTGGAGCCTAT
>JANZLB010000022.1:27729627-27741095 GCA_026167865.1 Notarius quadriscutis
ATCTCCCGAGTTGGAATCCCCAAGGAGATTCTGACTGATCAAGGCACCACGTTTATGTCACGCACACTGCGCGAGTTATATGGGTTATTGGGAATTAAGCCGATCCGCACCAGCGTTTATCACCCACAAATGGACGGCTTAGTTGAGCGCTTTAACTGCACTCTTAAAAACATAGTTAAATTTGTGAGCGAAGACGCACGTGACTGGGATAGATGGCTCGAGCCCTTGCTCTTTTCGGTGCGAGAGGTCCCACAAACCTCCACGGAGTTCTCCCCGTTTGAATTATTATATGGGCGTAAGCCGCGTGGCATTCTAGACGTGCTATGGGAAAATTGGGAGGAGGGACCTTCACAGAGTAAAAATGAAATCCAGTATGTTCTTGACCTGCATGCAAAACTCCACACCCTCACGCACCTTAGAGAGTTCACGCCGGGAGACAAAGTGCTTGTATTATTGCCCATGTCGAGTTCTAAATTCGTCACCAAGTGGCAAGGGCCCTTTGAGGTCAAACGGCGAGCCGGGGACGTCGACTATGAGGTGAAGTGAATGGATAGAGGTGGGGCACCACCTCAACCTTTTAAAATGCTGGAATGAGGGGGTCCCTGTGTCATTGGCATTGGTAGTCCCAGAGAAGGTGGAGTTGGGGCCAGAGGTAAAAAAGATAACATCTTGGACCACTCCAGTCCCTTGTGGAGACCACCTCTCACTGGCCCAACTCACAGAGGTAGCCAAGTTGCAGAATTAATTTTCCAACATGTTCTCGCCCCTTCCTGGTCATACCCTCCTCATAGAACACCACATCGAAATGACCCCGGGGGTGGTAGTGTGTAGCCACCCTTACTGATTGCCTGAACACAAGAAAAAGGTGGTTCGGGACAAACTCAAGGCCATGCTCGAAATGGGCATAATCGAGGAGTCCCACAGTAACTGGAACAGCCCAGTGGTCCTGGTTCCCAAGACTGATGGGTCAGTCCGGTTCTGTGTGGACTATAGAAAGGTCAGCGCAGTGTCTAAATTTGATGCATACCCAATGCCTTGCATTGATGAGTTGCTTGATTGGTTAGGCGCTGCTGGCTTTTATTCAACACCGGATCTAACAAAGGGATATTGGCAGATCCCCTTGACTCCTCTATCCCGAGAAAAAATGGCATTTTCCACACCATTTGGATTACACCAATTTGTCACACTCCCTTTTGGGTTGTTTGGGGTACCTGCTACGTTCCAGCGGCTTATGGACAGGGTCTCATGCTGCCTATGCGGCCGCCTATCTGGACGACATTAGAATTTACAGTAATGATTGGCAAGGCACCTGGAACACCTGAGGGCCATTCTAATGTCGCTGAGGCAAGTGGGCCTCACAGCTAACCCAAAAAAGTATGCGATTGGGTGGATGGAAGTACGGTATCTAGGGTTCCACTTGGACCATGGGCAGGTGCGTCCCCAAATTAACAAGACTGCAGTGATTGCGGCCTGCCTGAGGCCCAAGACCAAAAAGGAGGTGATACGGTTCCTGGAGCTGGCTGGCTATTATCGTAGGTTTATACCTAATTATTTGGATGTCACCAGCCTGTTAACTGACCTTACTAAAAAGGGGGCTCCAGATCCGGTCCAGTGGATGGAGAAGTGCCAACAGGCTTTCTCTGAGGTAAAAGCTGCACTGTGTGGGGCGCCACTTTTGCACTCCCCTGACTTCTCTCTCCCCTTTATTTTGCAGACTGATGCAACAGACAGAGGGCTGGGAGCCATTTTGGCCCAGAAGGTGGAGGGCAAGGAATGCCCTGTGCTGTACATCAGCCGTAAACTCTCAATGTGTGAAAGCAAGTACAGCACCATCAAAAAAGAGTGTCTTGACATCAAGTGGTTGGTCCTCGCCCTCTGATACTACCTGCTGGGGTGCCCTTTCACCCTCTGTTCAGACCACGCGCCCCTCCAGTGGCTCCACCGCATGAAGTATGCCAATGCACGGCTCACCCATTGGTATCTTGCCCTCCAGCCATTTAAGTTCAAGGTGGCCCACAGGCTGGGGTCACAGATGGTGGTGGCAGACTTCCTGTCCTGTTGGAGGGGGGAGTCTGCTTCAGGCCAGATGGCTCCCTGACCTGAGTCGGGCGGTGGGGGTATGTGGCAACAGGGGCATAGCCAAGTGGCAGTTTGTGAATAGAGGGCGGGGTCAGGAAAGGTAAGTGGCTAAGTCATTACACCCAGTGTCAATTAGTGTGTGTGTGTGTGTGTGTGTGAGAGAGAGAGAGAGAATAGCACATGAGTGAAGCTGAAAAGCTGAGAAAAATAAAGTTTGCAAGAACTTCAATTCCCGCCTGCCATACTTCTTTATTCCACCCACATCAGGGATTTACTACAGATTGCTTTAATGATGTTGCCACCACTCAATTTAAACCTAAAAATTTTCCTAACTCACCAGAAGCACTCTTTCTGCACCATAGTTTTCATTTCCACATGTCTGATGTTATCCACCTCCAACACTCCAAGGTAGTTATACCCCTCATCATTGTCACTCAATGACTTCATGCATTTGTTATCTGGCAACCATCAGATATAGCCATCAGATCTGATACCATCAAATGACATTAGTTTCCCCCTCTTCATAATTAACATGGCACACTTTGTGATATCAAATTCCATGCACATATTACAACTTACCTCTCCAACTGTCTGAACAAGTGCATCTACTTGATTTTTGTCCTTACCACATACCTTAAAGTCATTCATAAACAACAAGTGATTGATGTAACCTTTCTCATTTCTGAGGTTATATCCAGCTTTCACCTTCCTTAATACCAGTATCAAAGTTATCAAAGACATCATAAAAATGAGGGCTGACAGGCTGTCTTTCTGGAAAATTCCATGTCTGATATGAATGTCACCTAGCCTTTCTCCTCTAGCTCTATTCTCCAGTCCTCCATGCTATTCTGCAACAAATTGGTCATGTTGTTTGTGATCCCAAACACTGTCAAGCACTTAATTCTCCACAAATGGGGCACCATATCGAAGGCTTTCTTGATGTCCATCCAAGCCATTCCTAACCCCAGCAAGCTTCTCCTGCAGTTTTTCAGAATCATCTTATCAACCATCAACTGCTCCTTTGTTCCACTCGCATTTCTACAGCATCCTTTTTTTCCTCCTCTGGAAGGAGTTTTGTTCGATATAGATGTTAGTGTGACTCTTTCAGTAATACACCCATCAGTCATTTCCACATGAATGGGAGGCAGGTAACTGGCCCAAAATTTGTGACCACAGAGCCTAGTTTCCTGTCCTTTATTATCAATACCTTTGTCATCCATTGTGGAACCAAGTTTTGGAGACACTTGTCCAACCATTCTGCTACACACACACACACACACACACACACACACACACACACACACATATACTTTCTTCTTCTTTTGGCTGCTCCCGATTAGGGGTCACCACAGCAGATCTTTTGTCTCATTGCTCCCTTACTTCCTCATCCTTCTCTCCCACACCAGCCACTTTCATGTCCTCTCTCACCACATCCATATATGTATTTCCTCTTTGGCCTTCCTCGTTTTCGTGTGCCTGGCAGCTCCATCCTCAACACACACACATACATACACACTATATATATATGAGAGAGAGAGAGAGAGAGAGAGAGAGAGACACACACACACACACACACACACACATCTCATTATCCCTAGCCACTTTATCCTGTTCTACAGGGTCACAGGCAAGCTGGAGCCTATCCCAGCTGACTATGGGTGAAAGGCGGGGCACACCCTGAACAAGTTGCCAGGTACTCCAAGAGACTTGCAGCTGTAATTGCAGCAAACGGTGGCTCTACAAAGTATTGACTTTCAGGGGGTGAAGACCTATACACACTCCAGATTTCTGTTTTTTCATCTTAATTATTGTTTGTGTCACAATAAAACAACAAATTTCACCTTTAAAATTGTAGGCATGCTGTGTAAATCAAATAGTGCTAACCCCCTAAAAATCCATTTTAATTCCAGCTTGTAATGCAACAAAACAGGACAAAGACACTGTGTGTACACACACATATATATATATATACACATAACATTATTAAATGCCAGAGCTTAAAATCTAATATCAATCAAAGTTATCAATATCAATGCTCAACAATGAAACTAATAGTGTTGAGGAATGCATTATATCACCAGATCTCATCGGTGGTATATTAAGAATGATGGGCAAATGATTACTTTAAATCAGACAGGTACCCGAATTCATGATTTCAAATCTGGGTTCATGTTTTCTCCGGGTACCAAACACGATAACGAGTCATTTGTAGCCTTTAATTCAAACCAAAAATGCTACATTTACAGTTCCGTTCTCTGTCCTTTTGTGTCATTCGTACATTCATTGGACAATGTGTGCTTAATTGGTCTGCTTTTTGTTTCTCCTCAAAAGGCATTTTGGAGGGTAAAATGATAATCAAGTAAATGATGGACCTTGTTTGTGCTCATTACACCCATAACTGCATTTCCTATTGTAATGGTTCTCTGAGGTGGCACAATGAGGAACTGGGAGGCAGGCTTCAAAACAGGTGTGTTTAATTTCAAGTTTTACTTTTCAGTGATCTAGCATGCACACTACACACAGATGCACACATGGGGTGACACAGCTCTCTCTCTCGTTACTGGCCATCTGAAAGACACACAGAGACACACATTAATAGAAGCCACTAATTAGACACAGGTGTAACTCGTCACATGTTCCCTGCTGGTTCAACCTGACTCCTCGCCATTCACAGCTGATGCCTGACCACACCCTTGCTGCCACATACCCCCACCACCCGACTCAGGCCAGGGAGCCATCTGGCCTGCAGGTGACTCCCTTGTCAAGACAGAAAGTCTGCTACCACCATCTTCACCCCCGGTCTGTGGACCACGTCAAACTTGAAGGGCTGAAGGGCCAGATACCAATGGGTGATCTGTGTGTTGGCATCTTTCATGCGGTGGAGCCACTGGAGCAGGGTATGGTTGGAACAGTGGGTGAAAGGGCGTTCTAGCAGGTAGTAACAGAGTGAGGACGGCCCATTTGCTGGCCAAACACTCCTTCTCTATGGTACTGTACTTCGACTCTCGCATTGAGAGCTTGCAGCTGATGTACAGCACCGGGCACTCTTCCCCCTCCCCCACCTGGGCCAAAACAGCCCTCTGTCTGACCCATCAGTCTGTAAAACAAAAGGGAGAGAAAAGTCAGGTGAATGTAACAATGGGCCCCCACATAAAACCACTTAACCCTCTGAGGTCTGAGGGTATCTGTCACTAATGATTTTGGCATGCTCTGATTTTGTTGTCAATTTCAACAAATCTAAGCAGTATTTTCAAAGTCACATGACTTTTTTTGTATTCCACACAAGTTCAACTACAATAATATATGTGGAGTATGTATGTCATGATTGTACTTAAAAAAACAACAACAGATAAATGAAGATGTTGTAAAAAGCAGTTTTAGAACAGTGTTGGAACATGTGAAAAAACATTACCTTACCCATTGTGATGAACTGTTTTAGTCACTTGAGGTGATTCTGTTCAGTCTGAGGAATGTGTTAAGCACAAAAACTTAAATCTGTCCATTGATAATCTGTCCATAATCAAAAAATGATGTCCTATTGTTTTGAGATAAAGGGTTAGCAGTGGGAGGGGTATTCAATGAGAAGAGTAAAAATTTCCATTCCATTCAATGAGAAAAGTGAATACCCCTCCCACTACCAACATTTAATCCCATCAGGTCAAGTGATCAAAATGGTTCATCACAATGGGTAAGGTCATGTTTTTTTCACAGATTCTAACACAGTTCTAAAACTGCTTTTTACAACATCTTCGTTTATGTGTTTTTAAGCTTTACTCTATTCAGTGTGTATTGAAATTAACTCTTGTACTGTTTTACTCAGTTCAGAGCCACAACCAACTCTGTTACACAATTACTCTAATTTTGCTCCCACTCCAACTCCAAATTTTACTCTCTAAACTCAAAATAGAGCAAAATTAACTATTTTTGAGGAAAATACTTTTAACTCTGGAAAAATTGCTCAGTAATTTTTCCTGTGTATGCACTACAGTGCATGCATACCGACTGATATAAGAAATAGAAGAAATATTTACACTTACTCGAGTTGATCTTTGGCTGGATCGAGTTGAAATTCAAAATGACACCACTCATCATCAGCATCACAGTTCTCAAGAGCCGATGAACTGCTGAAATTGAACCGCTGTCCTGAGTCATAGATTGAATCACTTTCCTGAAATTGAATCACTGGCCTGCACCATCTTGCAAATCCACATGCAATCTTGTAACAAGTTTGACCTTTAAATAGGTCGCCTAAACTATGGTGGACAGATTTTATCCTGTTTACCGTGGGTGTTTCCACAGCGAAAGAGAAACCAATCGAAACCAAAAGAGTGAAAGTGATTATTGTACTATTACCATACGAATAGTCTTTTATGAATGAGTAAGTGGGTGCTCAGCGCTCCAACTCTGGTGTGACTGACTACGGTGACAAGTTTTATGTTTCATCTAATTTAGGTAGTTTAAAAAATATATTATTATTTGGCAGTGGGCACATAGGAAAGTATAAAGTTTCTGTCAATATGTTTATCATGCTTGTATGATAAAAATCAAAGATATTAATCTAAATACATGACGTTCATTCTAAACCTGCTGAGCTTCGCCAGCAAAGCTCTCGACCCCAGAGGGTTAAACTTGAGCAAAAGCCCGTTCGCATGACTACAACCACTGGACCAGATCTGGTGCCCTCTTTTTAGTGAGGTCACTCAGCAGGATTACATCCGAAAAATTAAGCATGAACCACCTATAATAGCCAGCCAGCACTAGGAACTTCCTCACCCTCTTTTTGGTCTTGGGTATTGGGCAGGCCGCAATTGCTGCAGTCTTATCAATTTGGGGACGTGCCTGCCCATGACCCAAGTGGAAGCCCAGATACCATACTTCCACCTGTCCAACTGCACACTTCTTCAGGTTTACCGTGAACCCAGCGTGCCTCAGCGACCTCAGAACAGCCCTTAGATGTTGTAAAAACCACTGCCAATCATTACTATAAATAATAATAATAATAATAATAATAATAATAATAAAGTCTAAATCGGCAGCAACTTACATACTGGGGGAATGGAGGATTCTGTCCATGAGACTCTGAAACACTGCTGGGGCCCCAAACAACCCAAATGGAAGGGTGACAAATTGGTGTAAACCAAATGGAGTGGAAAAGGCTGTTTTCTCATGGGATAATGGAGTCAAGGGGATCTGCCAATATGCCTTTGTTAAATCCAGTGTTGAATAAAAGCGAGTCGTGCCTAACTGATCGAGCAGTTAATCAATGCGAGGCATTGTGTCAAATTTAGACACTGCATTGACTTTTCTATAGTCCACACAGTCTTGGAAGCCAAGACCACCGGGCTGCTCCACTTGCTGTGCAACTCCTCAATTATTCCCATGCCCAGCATTGTCTTGAGTTCAACACGAACCATGTTTTTCTTGTGCTCGGGGAGCCAATATAGGTGGCTGCGCACCACCACTGCTGGGGGAGTCTCTATGTGGTGCTCTATTAGCAAACATAGCAAATTCTCTTTTGTTATGTGACTCAGTGCTTGGAGTTTTGCTTTCAGGTCAAGAACGTACTGAATTTCATTTTTGCTCTGAGATGGTCCCTCCTCCCAATTTTCTTTAATGACATCCAAGACACCGCTGGGCTTGTACCCACAGAGCAATTCAAATAGGGAAAACCTGGTGGAGGCTTGTAGGACCTCACACACTGCAAAAAACAGAGGGTCTAGCCACTTATCCCAGTTTCTAGCATCTCCATGAATGAACTTCCGAATCATGTTTTTAAGTGTTTGATTAAATCTTTCACCCAGCCTGTCTGTCTGCGGATGGTAAAGACTGGAATGAGTTGATTTAATCCCCAATAATTCATACAGTTCGCGTAATGTACGTGACATAAAAGTGGTGCCTTGATCAGTCAGGATGTCTTTCAGAACCCGGCCTCGGGAGGTAATGTGTAAGAGTACATCTGCAACACTATATGCAGCGATATTGTGAAGAGGCACTGCCTCCAGGTATCACATTGCATAATCCACTATGACTAACACAAAGCAATACCTGCGTGCAGATCGATCTAATTGCCCAACAAGATCCATGCCAATTCTTTCAAAAGGGATCTCGATTAATAGTAATGGGTGCAATGGCGCTTTTGGCATAGCTGCTGGATTTACTAGCTGGCATTTGCAACAAGCCTCACACTGCCTGCAGACATTGGCGCAAATCCCTGGCCAATAGAAGCAGGCCATGAGGCAGCTTAGTGTCTCATGCTGAACCAAATGTGCCAGCCATAGGGTTATGATGAGCCGCATGGAATAAAAATTCCCTATGGCTCTTCAGGACCAACAACTGTATCACCTGTGCCTTAGTTTAAGTGTCCTGCATCACTCAATATAGTCTATCCTTAATAACAGAAAACTATGGAAAGGAAAGCATAACGTTAGGCTGGAGGTTCTGACCATCAATTACTTTCACTTGGTCAAAAGCATGCTGTGCTTTTTTCAGGGTTTCATCCCGCTTCTGCTCTAGCAGGAAATCCACAAGATTCCCCAAAGAGAGAAGAGGGGCCACCCCTTCTCACTGTCATCATGACATGGAGCTGACATGGACAGCCCTGGGACCGCCTCCCCAGCCAGTGTTGTGGCGGGATTCCCCTGTGGCATGCTAATTCAGGACCTATCCACTACTAACGGTTTTATTAGTGTACTAAACCCTGGCCAATCTGTTCCCAGGAGACGTGGATGGGTGAAGATCAGGCTAACCGCCACCTCCACAATACTTTTCTCCCCAGGAATGAACAGTGATGGGCATTAACAGATATCTGTGAACATCCCTGTGTTTACACCTCACCTTCACCAAACATGCATTTCCCAGTACCCCACACTGAATCAGGCTTTGGTGCATGAAGGTCTGATTACAACCAGAATCCACCAAAGCCTGATGTGTACCCCCTTGAATACCCGGCCCGGCCCTGCTCTCGGTTTTGGTGGGCACAGATGAGTCCACCTGTGGAGAGAGAGAGAGGGGGTTAGTGGCAGCACAGACACGGAATGGGAAGGGGGTGAAAAGACACAAGGAAAGACTTGAGTAGGGGAGTGGGTTTTGGGGGAATTGGCCCCATTTCCGCAGAGCTGGGGTAGAGAAGGGGCAAGGAGAGGAAGAGGGAGAGAGAAAGAGAAGCCGCGGGAGCACCTGCTCCTGGAAACGCCGCCATATGGTCCTCAGCTAACTCAATCATCAATCCTGCGACGCTAGGTAATGGCACTGGACCCACTCTGCTGTTCCTCTCGGCAGCCTAGAGATGATCCACTCCAGTGCGACCGCATCGATTACCCCTTAGATGTCGTGACCTCCCACCATGGGCTGTTGGCCGTAGGCGAATGGCCGACCAGCTTCCTCCAGGGTCAGCATGCGGAATCACCAATGGTGTTGCTCAGGGGTGTAGCCGGTGTGCTGCAGGATCACGTGCTTCAGGTCATTGTACTCCAGCCTGTTGTCAGCAGGCAATTGCTGGGCCGCAAGCTGTGCTTCGCTGGTGAGGAACAGCAGTTGGTGAACTGCTCGCTGCTCATCTGGCCACCCCCATACCTCTGCGGCTCACTCGAGGAGAGTTAAGAAGGGTGCTAGGAAGGCCTCAGGGTCATCGTGCAGCCCCATTTTTGTGAGGGTGACGTGGGTGAAGCCTGCTGACTCTGTTGCTGGGGCACCTGTGGACATGATGAGACACAGGCACACCTGGCAGTCCTCCTGCTGGGCCTGGAGCAACATCTCAAAGTGCTGCTCCTGCTCGTGGTGCATGGTGACCAGCCCCTGGTGCTGGTTTTGTTGTGCGGTAGTGAAGGCATGGACGAACTCCTTGAGTGGCAGGGACTCCATGATGGCGTTTTGTTCTTCAATCCCGGGTTTCGGCACCACTGTAATGGTTCTCTGAGGTGGGACAATGAGGAACTAGGAGGCAGGCTTCAAAATGCGTGTGTTTAATCTCAACTTTCACTTTTCAGTGAGCTAGCATGCACACTACACACAGACACACACGTGGGGTGATGCAGCTCTCTTTCTCTTGTTACTGACCATCTGAAAGTCACAAAGAGACACACATTAACAGCAGCCAGTAATTAGACACAGGTGTAACTTGTCACGTTACCTGCTGGTTCAACCTGACTCCTCGTCATTCACAGCCGACGCCTGACCACACCCTCGCTGCCACACACATGCACCTTCTCAATCACTGCTAATGATGTGTCATGGGTGTGTCAGCAACATGGGCTGGTGTAGCAGCAGGGGCGTGGTCGAGAGTCAGCTGTGGCTGGTGAAGAGTCAAGTAGAACCGGCAAGTAACATGTGATGAGTTTCACCTATGTTTGATTACTGGTAATTTAGTTGCATGTGTCTTCTTTGTTCTTTCATGGAAGCCAGTAATCAGAGAGAGACAGAGAGAGAGAGAAAAAGAGAGAGAGCACGCCTTCTGAGGGGCCATTTGAGAACACCATTTTCAAGTCCAGGAGAAGTCCTGAGAACCACTTGAGGAAAATAATTTAAAAAAAAAAAGGCAAATGGATGAACCTTTTAAAATATTTTTAAATAAGACAAAGGATGGGGGGAAAAAAGTAGTTTTGCTCCCAGCTTTACACTCCAAAGTGGCCTTACATGCTTCTAATTACATATGGTGATACTGTACATTCCAGACAGTCATGGCAGATCCAAGCTTTACAATAGACAGTATTCACATCTGGGACAGGAGTGGAACTCCATTATTGTCGATTACGGTCAATAATTTAATTTATTGCCCACTCAGTGTTTGTCCAATATAGTGTATGGAGATAGGGATATGTAGCCAGTTTGGTCATTAGTTGTTCAATTGCAACTCAGTCTATGTGGGTGTGGGAGAGAAAGAAAGAGGCTGTGTGTGAAAGAAAGACAAAGTAAAGGAGAGAGAGGCACAATGTGCGCAGGTGGCATCTATTTTCAGCTCCTCTCGGGTGGGTAGGTGAGCAGACGGCGCACACATCCTCTCTGCAGTTCGTAATGAGCTGGGTAAAGGTTTCAAACTGTGTGTTGGGCTTAAATACACTAACATGAAGGTACGAAAATACCTATTAACAGAAACCAATACTCAAACTAACATTAACCGACACAATACACTGCAAAGTAGCTTGTGCTCATAGGATGTGTTCACTTGAAACTGGATATTACCCATGACATTAGTTTGTAGTCACATTTTTAGATGATTGGGTATGATTTTCTTTGACAATTATCAAAGAAAATCACACCTACATGCTAAAACACATGGTCTGTCTTTTTTTTTTTAATCATGATAACCCACATGCTGGGCGGCACGGTGGTGTAGTGGTTAGCGCTGTCGCTTCACAGCAAGAAGGTCCGGGTTCGAGCCCCGTGGCCGGCGA
>JANZLB010000022.1:27902679-27916315 GCA_026167865.1 Notarius quadriscutis
ACAAATTGGGTGAAAGTGGAAAGTGTTTTGTCCAAATTAACATGATTAAAGTCACCTGAGATAGCAATGAATGCACTTGGGTGTTGAGTCTGTAGCCGGGCTATTGCAGAGTGAATAGTGTCACAAGCAAGTTCTTGTCATGCAACTCATTATCTACCATTGATCTCATTCTGGTTTCAATTTCCTTTGTAACTCTACTCATGATAATTTTCTTACATAACCGTTCTCCTTGTTCTAGTCCCAGAAACTTGTAGTATTCATTGCAGTCTGGATCCAAAGCTTTCATTCACTCATTCAGCACTTGCAATCCTTCTCCTTTCACCATTTTGCCTCTCACAAACTGAATTTCAGCACATTTTTTCACACCATAACAAGCCCCTGTTTTGGTGCTGTAACCAATATCTCATTCACAGCTGCCATAACTTCATGATTTTTCTGATAACCTGGACTTCATTTCAACAACCACCCAAACGGAACTTCACTCAAACAAAACCCAACTGGTGAGAGATTGTCACCCTGTAAGAAACCTCGATTTATTTAAATCCATCGGCTGATCACTTTCTTGCTTTTCACAAAGACCTCTAATCTTGTTCTCCAGTTGTCCATCATGTACCTCATAACTTCAATTACAGAGTCAGGAACTTTCATCCATCCAAGAACCATCAACAACCAGTCATACCGCACCATATCATATGCATTTTGGTAGTCATAGTAGGCCTCTGCTAACTCTCTTTTAATATTTCTTTACTTCTTCCATTATACAACCATCAATCAACATCTGGTCAACTGTCCCTAAGACATCTTCCCTAGTCCCCATCTGACCCTCATCCCACAATCCATTCTGCATTGCATGTTGGCACAAGTGATGACTGATTACACCAGTAAAGATCTTGTAAATTGTATTCAGACATGTAATTGGCCTGTAGTTTCTGACACAGCTGATGTCTTCCACCTTAGGTAGCAGGACCGTTCTTCCAAACATCAACTACCGGTACCTTGGCATGCTTGCTGGCGACTCAATGTACTTCTGCATAACAGTCACAAGCCTGCCCCAGCATGCATCAAACTGCTTCCAACAGAAGTTCTGAATGCCATCAACACCTGGGGAACTCCAATTTTTCCGACCCTTTAAACTCTTTACTAAAAGCTCAAAATTCATGCACATTCCCTACAATTTCACCAAACTCTGCTTCTATCTCAACCATCCAAGCTCTCCTTGGTGTTTTCATGTCATCCTCCCAAATGCCACCCCAAAAATTAACAAATTCCTCCATTGCAACCCCTGATGTTGTCTTTAATTCATTCAGCTTTCAATAGAACATGCATTCATCACACTCAAACATCCTGTTGTTTCTTATTTTCTTCATCCTCACAGCAGCAACCTCCTTCAGCCATTTTTCATACTGAAGTTCCTCCACCAAGCTCTCTTTCTTACTGAATAGTGCACTCATGTTCTTTTCTCCATTCAATCACTTCCTTATCTCAGCCAGGTTACTCTTCTCCTTCCTAGTTGCTTTATGCTGAGCCCTCCTCTGGTTTATCTCATTCCCAATCTTAACTAGCTTTTGCCAAAGCTCTTTCATTTTCTTTCCTCTTTTCCACTCATGATGGTTTCCTCCTGTTATCACTTTCATTGCTCTTCCTCTCCTTTTTGACTCAACACCAAGTAACTTACAAACAGCAAGCCCCATTGCATACACATCATTTTCCACCTGACTCAAAGCTTCCACACCCTGCAAATAAACTTGAAGAATACTATTTGCACTACCTTGGATTTTGGCAGGCATCTTTTGTTTTGGTAACTGGTCTCTGAGTGGCATACTTTCTTCATCTGTCTTTTCAATCTCTCCTGACTTTTCAATGAACAACATAAGCAATTCTCCATCCTCCTCATAACTTATCCCAGCCATATGAGCTTCTTCCTCTGGCTCTTCATTTCTGGTCTCTACCACTTGCTCCTCCATGTGAATCTCTGCGTGTTCATTTAGTACCTCATCACCCTGCTCTTCCCTTATATCTACCTCTCTGTTTCCAACATTCTCTTCAATTTGAGCTTCCAATCCTCCATTTCGTTTTACCAAAAGCAATGTTGCAATTTCATTCTGACTCCTGAAATATTGGGCAAGATCCCTTAATGTGCCTGCACCAACAAACCTACCAGGAAACTCACTCAGCCATCTTTCATGAACTCTTCTCATAAAGCCTCTTCCCTAACTTCTTTCTTTATCATCAGTTTCAACCAGATGCAGCATCTCATCCATTTTCCATTTATGTTTGCCCACATTCTCATGTTCATACCCACTGTTGTCTATGATTTCCTCAACATGCCTCATAACCTTAGGATCTTTATGAAAGACTGCTGCATTATTCCTCAGTGCTTTTTCTCCAAAATGCTGAAGTTCAGGGAATTTACTATCCCATCTTCTTTTCAGACTTTTCATAAACCCTGATCTCTTCCTTTTCTAACTCAAGCAACCTTATCTTATGGTCCAAAGACCATTTAGCTTTTACATGACCTTGATTTCCACCTGATCGAGCAGATGACAAAGTTTTAACACAACCAGGTTGTGTCACTGTTTCACTACAGTCATCCCACTCTTGAGTAGGTGAATATCAATAATTTTGATCAGTATCTACCATATTGATCCCACAAGCACACACAGGTTCAAACAAGTCCATCCAAAGTTGCCCAGCTCTCTGGACAGGGCTCTGTCAGGAGTCACCACATCCCAGTAGGGATCGTTCACGACCACTTAACGCAGTGGCCATCCACTCATTAGCACGATAAACACCTTGAGTTGCAGGTATCATTGTTCATGTGACCTCCATGAGCTGGGCTGCCAGCCAAGGATCAGGAGTCCCATCTACCCACCTATTTGCCCATGGATGGGACTTAGGTTACTGGGCAGCAGAGCATGTCCACACACCTTCGGGTGGTAACAGTAACATAGGTTCATGTTGACATCCTGCCATGTTTTATTCCTTATTGGACCAATCATGCAAATTTAAACAATATAGTTAGGGCACAAATCATTGTCCAGCAGTATGTTGGCCAAGTCTTACATGACTCCCTCTCATAACTACATACAGTCCCCTCCGAAAATACAAAATAACTCACTTTTCTCACATGGACAGCTGGTCTTCATATTGGTTTATCCTTTTTAACAATAAATGCAGTCTTAACAGGTGAAAGCCAGGGTTCAAAGAAAGATTAGACATTCAGAGCTATTAATTGTTTAAACAATCAGTCTAACAAGGCACACCTGGGCAACAAGAAACACCTGTTAGTCAGATGTGCCAATGCATACAAAAATGTGTGAGTTCAAGCAAAAATGCCATGTTTTGAGTTTTTTGTAAACATATGTAGATGTAAATATAAGGAAATGAAAGCAAAGATTCTGATCTATAGTCTCATGTTCATCTTCTGACCTCAAACCCAAAATCTTCTTTGTAAAGCAAAAAATAAAAAATAAAGAAAAAATTATTATATAGCCTTGCGTTTCCCATACTTTCAGAGGGAACTCTACTATTTCTATGAGTTTCACTGTAGTTACTGCATAATTGATAATAAGTAGTATACTGTAGAACTGGGTGGCATGAAGGTTCTGGATTCGAACCTCATGGCTGACAGGGGTTTTTCTATGTGGAGTTTGCATGTCCTCCCTGTGTCTGCATGGGTTTCCTCTGGGTGTTCCGGTTTCCTCCCACAGTTCAAAGACACCCAGATTAGGTAAAATACCCAGCCACTGGAATTACACAATCCAATGCATACTTAGTGCTAGTCCCAAGCCTGGATAAATTTGGGAGGGTTGCATGTAAAAACCTATGGCAAATCAAATATGCAGATCATGATGATTTGCTGTGGTGGCCTCTAACATGAGCAGCTGAAAGAAGAAGAGTATGCTGTAGAACTGAATAATAAGCCAAGAATTAAAACAAAATGATATAATTTGGAGAAATATGTAATTGCAAGCAAATCACAGAAGTACATTACTTAACATCATGGGCAAACCTCCCTTGCGTGAATTAATTAGTGTGAATTCTTCCTTTTGTCTGACCAAATGTGCATGACTCCATTGTGTTGGCATAATTACCTGCCTCCATTACAATCATTTCAATGTGAATATATCCAGGATCATATCCAGAACTTCTAATCCAGTGTTACGAGCTAGGTTGCACAAGCATTAGCAAGCTAGAAAGCTAACATATACTCACTAGTTAAAACGCCTGGTCACTTTTACTGGATTGAAATCCAAAAATGTATTAACAGAGTATATAGTAGGAGTTAAAATACAAGCAGACATAGTTTAATGCAGGATAATTCAGGGCAAAATGAACAAGAGTCAAACATGAAACACAAAAGTAGAAGGAAACACAAAAGTAGAATTGTGGGACTATGAATGCAGAACATTGGAAAGGGCCAAAAAAAAAAACCCACACATCTAAAAGATGTTTATATAAGCAGGATTCTCACCCACACATTGGTCACCGTTCTTCTGGTAACCTGGTGGACATTGGCACAAGAAAGACCCTCGAGTGTTATAGCAGGTCTGATCCGCACTGCATGTGTGCCTTCCTGTATTACACTCGTCGATGTCTGCACACACACACACACATACACACCGCAATATTTATTAAATAATATTTAGCCATGCATCCAAAGAAATTTTAAGATTTTATTTAGTAATTTAGTAATTTTATTTAGTTGGCATCACAGTGGAACCTTGCTGATCTCAGGTTACTGTCTGTATGGGGTTTCTGTACGTTCTCCCTGGGACTTCTTTGTTTCCTCCTGCCTCCCAAAAACATTGGCTATGATAACTTGCCCCTGGGTGTGAATGTATGTATGTGCATCCCATTCAGGTTCTATTACTGCCTCATGCCAAGTTTTCCCAGGATAGGCTTTGGACTCACACAACCCTGATTATGATAAATAAGTTACTGAAAGTGATTGAGCAAGTGAGTATATTTATTATGTATTTGGAAAAGTACACTAATGAATAGTTATTGGATATTACATAATACATGACATATATCTCTGCTGAAACTTTTAGGTTGGAACAAAGCACTTTACATTATTTTGGAATTTCCGTACAGATTTTTATATGAGTGTAATCTGTGAGGAACTATGGTGAGAATTTCTGAAACTCATACTTTATGTTGTATGGAGTACCTATTTTATGGCCATACAAGAAAGGAAATACTAGGCTAATTCGTGGTTCTTAGGTCTCCATCCTTTAAAAAATGGAATATATTGAAAATTTATTACAGTGCATTCTGTACAGATTCTGTAATATATTAACAACACATTGCAATAGATTCCATTTTCATGCGGACAGCAGATCAGTGTTTCCCAGCCCATACAGGGGTGTGGTGGGATGTTCAATGAGGCTGATCATATTTCTCCCTCGTGGTGGCTTGACTGTGTGGGGAGGCTCCTGAGGTTATCCGTCATGTTTCAGTGAAGATTAATTTCAGTCTCTGTAAAGCTGGCCAAGATACAAGTCCATGCACATGTTCTTACATGCATACACTATAGATAGTCATAAATAGGGTGATACACAAAAACACAAAACAACATTCATTTTACATTAGGAAGCTAACTTCAGCTTGTTTGAACTAAACAAGTGTCGCATCAGAAAATTGAAATGGAAATAAGAAATTTCCACAAAGTTTTGACATGAGGCTGAGGTGGAGAAACCTAAGATTACTGTATGTATGTAACCATGGTTCTAATGATGACCTCCCAAAGTTAGTCTATCTCAGGCTCTCCCCATGTCAAGTTGTCAATTTTTTTTTCTTTTGGCCATTCTCATAGAGACAAGTGACAAAAGTGTCCTGGTAGTCCTCCACTCATTTGGAGAACCACAGTCACACAAGGAACCTTTCATTTTAGATCTGGTGGAGACCACATATCACAATAATACCCTACTAGTGTTGTCCCCAGATAATAATGAACAACACTCAAAAGTAGTACTGGTATGATCAAGAATTAAGTTTGAAATTGGAATTGCTGATGCTGCTCTCCACTGAGGATGAGAATTCTTCAACTCAGCGCGGAGCACATGGGTTGTAATAAAGCAACATTTAGCCTGTAAAATCTGGTCAAGGATAGATGGTGAGCTGGTAAGCCATGGTGACATTTCACTTAACGCCACTTAGGTGGTAGTCATAGTACACATCATATAACATTTAATGAAAAAAGGTGCCTCTTTACCTCTGTTCGAGTAAGCCTATGCAATCAGTTCCTTTACTCAGCAGGTTAACCTGTCTTTAGACTGCAGAGCCACTTTATGGTGTTCCCTAAAATACATGAATAGTCGATCAGCCCTCATTAGAACCAGGGTTTGAGAATCTAGCCACATTCTTATCTATCAACAGATTGATACTGTAAGCTTATTCATGTGCTAGTATCTTTGTCAGGAAAGCTGGGTGCAGCCTCAATGTTTCAACTCTGGCCCCCAATGCAGACAATGTGTGGCCACTTGGAATTTCATGATCACATCCAAAATTGAGATGGCTCTGTCTTCTGCCATGCAAAATACATTTACGTATCTTAGATCTAGAATGGGGCAGATTACACCTCACTTTTTTGGAATCAATATCAAAGAACCAGCCTGTTTAACTATTTAACAATTTAATCTACAGTACAGCGAGATGGCATAGGTCTCACACCTTTGTTGGATGGACCCCCATGTTTAGTGGTGAACTGTAGACAATGTTCTGATGTTAATAGGCTCCAGCATTTCAGCTGCAGAGAAGAGTCATGAGCCAGACTTTTGAGCCTGGTTCAATCACATTTCATATATGATTTTGGTGAATTGTGCCTTGAAAATATGGTCATGTTCTGATCTAGCTGTAAACCATTTTAGTGTTCCGTGCTGGCTCAGTGGCACCAATGTGGCCCTGCACAGTTTCATTCATTTGTTGGTGATATTTCTGAAACCCAACTTTGACGGTATAGTGTGATAAGGGTGTCTTAAGGGAACCTGCTGTCTCAAAAGTCTGGTTCATGTTTTGAACAGAAGAAGGTGACGAATTGCTTCTTCCTGAGCTTGTTCACAAAAGACATGTCCAGGTTGGCTAGCAGATGGCACAGAGTGTTTCACTAGGCACCAGCAATTGTATTTGAGCCAGCCAATTTTGCCTGGCCACCTACAGTAACAAACTGCCATACTCTACTGCTACAGCCCCCATTGCATGGAGTGCTGACTCCAATGGTGGCAGTTATTCCAACCCACACCCAATAGACAGTGCAGTATACTCATACTTTCATGTAAAGGGCAGGACTAGTCAAACATTCTGTGCAAGCAGGTGGGATTTATAAAGAGTGTCTGGGGGGCTAGGAGGGATTGGTCAGAATTAATTTAGAAGTGGGTGGGAATGAGATTAAATACAGTCACACATACTGTATACTTCTCCTGTAAATACCCTGAAGTATGCTGTAGCATAATCAATTTAGTATACTTTAGTGAATAGGTTTTTCATTTGGAGAAAAGAGAATAAGATTATAAGTAATGTCAATCAACACAACTACCATCAGCCAAGTTATGTATCAACACACTCATTTGACAATGCAAATTTACCAACAACAAATGTAGTCTTTTTAACCAGAAACAAGGAATTGGGATGTTTTATATTTTAGCATTATTGAATCAACTTCCTGAACTGCCAAAAAGAGAAAAGAAGATGCCAACAGATGTTTCACATAAATAATGGCATACAGAGTGTGTCTCCTTGACATTATGCATTTGTGTGATTTTTATTAGTCTTTTATTAACCCATCAAAATACAATTTCACAGTTTGCAGAACATTTGAATAGAAACATATCTCATGCACAGTGTATGCATTTTCACTCAGCACAAGAAGTGGAATCTAATCCTACAAAGTCTTTTCCATGTATGCTTTGCAAAGGTCATCAGAAATCTGTAGCCCTAGAAAACTCAAGCCAGTAACTGTTTCCATTTACACATCATGCACTTTCTGAAGTCAACAATGAGATCCTTTTTGTAATGTGTTCTTTAGAATTCTATACAAGGTGGTTGTCAAAAAACTGCAAATGTGATTGTCAGTGACTTCAGCACGTATGGCAGTGCCATCATGCAATATGTTATATTTTCCTATGTAGTTAAAATCAGACCTGTATGAGTAAAAAATGAATGAAGATGAAAATGTTGAGTTCAAATGCAAAATAAATATACTTTTGAAAATTAAACTGTATTATTGTAAAGGAAGATGTAATACCAAATGTATAAGCATGTCATTTTAGACCAAGTGGATTACAAATATAGAAACTGGAATATGAAATAGCCAGACTTATGCGCTTCTTAAATAGAAATAATGATGAAAAGATTGTACACCAATAATTCAGACCTAATTGATATCACTAGGATGAATACCAGTAAGTAAACTGAATCTTTTTTTTTTATTCCTGCACACTCACCTGCTTCATTCCTTGGCCTGAATTCAAAGTGCAATGAAAACTGCTCATGTTACACAAGAGCTTCCAAAACTCTCAGGTTCTCAGACCAAACACTCTGGATAAATTGCTGATATACTTGTTGAGACGAGTGAAAAAATGCATTCCAATGTCAACATAAAAAGTTACTTTAAGATTAAATAGAAAAAAAGGATTGTGGTGTTTGTAGTCTACATTAAGAAGGATGAACTGCAAAAGATTAAAGCTGACTGTCATTTTCCAAAATGTTCGTGTTCATGCTTTGCAAAGGTCATCAGAAATCTGTAGCCCTAGAAAGCTCAAGCCAGTAACTGTTTCCATTTACACATCATGCATTTTCTGAAGTTGACAATGAGATCCTTCTTGTCATATGTTCTTGAGAATTCTACACAAGGTGATCGTCAACAAACTACAAACTTTATTGTCAGTGACTGGAGCAAGTATGGCAGTGCCAGCAATGCGATATGAAGTTATGCAGGTACTTGTTCATCCCAGCATGCAAACACTGCATTGGTGGATCAGGTGGAGAAAATCCTTATGATACAATGGCTCAAAAGGTGATGTAGCAGCATATTGTGGAATGTAAAGGGCGTAACAGAGAACTTTATGGCCATCCACTGCAGTCAAAGAAGCTTCCAGTTGTGGCGTTTCTCTGTACCACTGGAACCCAGCTTCCAAAACCAAGAGTGTGGGATTACCCCTGTGCCATGGCTCTACCACTATAAACAACTTCCTGCACAGGTTTTGTGTGCAGCCAATCTTTTTTCCTTTCGAGGTGATTCTGCTGAAAATGAGGCTCTGTTGGACAGACCATGTCATCTGGATGGAGGCCATTCATAGTCCCAAACAGATTCTTTTTGGAGAGCTGGCACCGGGCAGAGGAAACGGGGTCGCTCCCATAAACGCTTAAAAGATACCCTGATAGACAGTCTGAAATGGTGTGACATCAAACCTGATGAACTTATTGACACTGCACAAGACAGACTGCAGTGGCATGCTTTAACAAGAAGAGTATCTGCTTCGCTGGAAGAGGAGTGCTGCAACCAGTCTGAGGACGCTTGTGACGATGCCACAAGGCAGTGTTATTACCAGCAAGTTCCACGGACTTCCAGTGCCCTGTCTGCTTAAGACTCTGCAAGTCCAGAATCGGCCTGCAGAGCCACTACCCCACACACAGATAGATGCACAGCCACGTCTTCCTCAAGACCGAGGGACAACCAAGTGTTCGTATATTACAGAATGGTAACCAAGGAAACTTACACAATGAAAGTGAAAAATTGACCTGAAAAAACTCCTAAACTTAGTTTAAAACCACATTTAATCTACCCTAACCTTACCTTACTTTAACCTGCTTAAAGTAACCTAACCTAATGTATGCTACAGTAATCTAATCTAGCATAACCCAGACTTAACCCAGGTAGCTTTCATTAAGCAGCCTTGCATTTTTCATTTTCAAATATGGCTAAAAATCTACTACCTTTACAGAAAGAGGCCATCTTATATTACACTCGTGTTCACTTGCCAGTACCATTTTCAAACAGGGAGCACAGTGGTGTAGTGGTTAGCACTGTACTCTTTGTACTTGCCTCACAGCAAAAAGGCTCTGGGTTCAAAACTTATGGCCATTTGGGCCCTTTCTGTGTAGAGTTTGCACACAAGTTTGTGTACAGGCCAAAGACATGTGGATTAAGTTAACTGGCTACTCCATATTGCCCATAGGTGTGAGTGTGAATGGATGTTCATCTCTGTGCTAGCCCTGCAATAGATGGGCCACCTGTCCAGGGTGTAACCCACCTCTCACCCAAAGTCAGTTGGGATTGGCTGTAGTTTCCCCTGTGATCCTAACGGAAAAGTGCTATAGATAATGGATGGATGAAACTGGTGTATGATTTTAATGTAATTTGTTCATTGATTGGGCAATGTATACCAAGCTATTTTTAGTTTCTTTGCATTTTGAACAAACATGCTGGGTTGAGAGAAGCATATATAATCAAATTAAACTATAGGATCTATATCACTGATACCACTGGAGACATTGGTTTAATCATGTATGATTCTGAAAAAGAATTAAGAAGATATGTAAAGATAAAGACAAGGTGCTTGTACCAGGTAACTATACCTGGCCTTCATACAAACACTTTTTCACAGCCCTAACCATGTTCAATCTTCTCATATGTTCAACAAGATCTTGGGTGATCTGCAGTAACCCACCTTGTGTAGTAAATACCTAACAAATGGGCTATCTATCTATCTATCTATCTATCTATCTATCTATCTATCTATCTATCTATCTATCTATCTATCTATCTATGTGTAATATAAAATGGCATCTTTCAACACCTTTTTCAACACCAAGCCCCAGCACAAGGTATCATGGAGGCAACCAAGGTCCAGACACTGGCACCAGCTTGACCTTGTCCTGACAAGATGCGTCAGCCTACAAAACGTTAAGCTGACCCGCACCTATCAGAATGCTGACTGTGACACTGATCACTCCTTTGTGTGCACCAAGCTGAAGCTACAGCTGTGGAGACTTCATCGGTCCAAGAAAGAGGGTAGACCACGCATTGACACCACCAAGACTCGTGACCCCGCAAAAGTGGAAGAGTTTATTCATGCCCTTGAGGAAGGATTACCTGGTCCCCCTGACACAGACATCAGCAAGAGATGGGAGTACCTGCAGGACACCATTTACAACACTGCAATGTCGACATTTGGGAAGAATACAACCAAGTCTGCTGACTGGTTCAAAGCACACTCTGCGGAGTTGCTACAGTACCTCTGATTGAGGAGAAAAGACATGCACTGGCAGCATACAAGTCCACCCCCAGTGAGAAGAACTTGCAGTCACTCCGGACAGCTTGGAGTAAAATTCAGCAGGGTGCCAGGAGGTGTGCCAATGAATATTGGTTTCATCTTTGCTCCAAGATCGAGACAGCAGCAGACACTGGCAACATCAGAGGAATGTATGATGGGATCAAGCAGGCCATAGGCTCAATGCAGAATAAAACAGCACCACTCAAGTCCTCCACAGGAGAGGTCATCAAGGACCAGACTCAACAGATGGAATGCTGGGTGGAACACTATTCAGAGTTGTATGCTGGAGAGACTGTTGTTACAGAGGCAGCCCTCAACGGCATTGATTCTTTGCCTGTTATGGAGGAACTGGATGCTGAACCCACTCTTGAGGAATTCCGTGAAGCACTGGAATCACTTGCGTCTGGCAAAGCACCAGGAAAAGATGGCATTCCTCCAGATGTCCTCAAGTGTGCCAAGGGCACCCTCAGCAAAGAACTACATGATCTCTTCTGACACTGCTGGTGAGAAGACATGGTGCCTCAAGACATAAGGGATTCAAATATAGTCATTCTATACAAGAACAAGGGAGACAGGAGCGATTGTAACAACTATTGTGGAATTTTGCTTCTCAGCATTGTGGGGAAGCTCTTTGTTAGAGTTGTTTTGAAGAGGCTGCAGGTCCTTGTCGATGGAGTCTACTCTGAATCTCAGTGTGGGTTCATAACTGAGCAATCCACTATCGACATAGTCTTCTCCATCAGGCAACTACAAGAAAAGTGCAGAGAACAGAAGAAACCTCTGTATCTGGCCTTCATCAACCTGACCAAGGTGTTTGACCTTGTGAGCAGAAAAGGCTTGTTTGACATCCTGGCCAAGATCGGCTGCCCTCCAACCCTGCCCAGCTTTATTAAGTCCTTCCATGAAGACATGAAGGGGACCATCATCTATGACAACTCCACATCTGAGCCATTTGACATCCGCAGCAGTGTGAAGCAGGGTTGTGTGCTTATGTTAATGCTGTTTGGCATCTTTGCAGTCCTGCTCAAGCACGCTTTTGGAACAGCCACAGAAGGCATCTATCTCAAGAGCTGATGGAAACCTCTTCAACCTCTCCAGGCTCAGAGCAAAGACCAAAGTGCAGACCAGATGTCTCAGAGACTTTCTGTTTGCTGATGATGCAGCTGTTGCAACCCACTCCCAGCAGGAGCTACAATCTTTGATGTCTCGCTTCACTGATGCCTGCAGAGAATTTGGCCTCACAATCAGCCTGAAGGAGACACAGGTGATGGGTCAAGACATCAAACAGCCACCGTCCACTAGCATTGTTGACTACGAACTGGAAATCATCCATGATTTTGTGTACTTGGGGTCAACAATCTCGGACAGCCTGTTGCTTGAGAACAAGAGCAACAGATGCATTAGAAAAGCAGCCACAACCTTTTCTCGACTGACAAAGAGTCTGGTCAAATGGCCATCTCACAGAGCACGCCAAAAGCCAGGTTTACTCAGCTTGTGTCCTGAGTACCCTCCTCTATGGCAGTGAGACACGGACCCTGCATTCAAAGCAAGAACAGAGGCTGAACTCCTTCCATATGTACTGTTTGAAACACATCCTGGGCATCACCTGGAAAGACAGGGTCACCAACAACGCAGTACTGGAGAGGATACATACCACCTCCATGTTCACCCTTCTCAAACAGAGGTGCCTGTGGTGGTTGGGTCATGTTTGTCACATGGAAGATGGCCAGATCCCCAAAGACCTCCTGTTTGGTGAGCTGACATCTGGAAAAAGGCCAATAGGATGGCCCCAGTTACGCTACAAGGACATCTGCAAGCGTGACCTCAAGGCTGCTGCCATTAACACCAGTATCTGGCAGCTGTTTGCCTCAGACAGAAACACCTGGAAACAGGTGGTGCACAAGGGCCTCTTTGACCATGAGACCACACTGAGGTGCCAAACAGACAACAAGAGGTCCCGCAGAAAGTCTCGCCCCCAAGACACCAGTTCTGCCCCCACTTTTTGTTGCACGAGATGTGGCAGGGCCTGCCACTCTTGCATTCATAGCCACAGTAGACACTACTCGGAAACATCCACTGGCGCACATCCATGATCCCCCAGGATTGACAGCTGCCTACAGGCATTTAGCAGACGCTCTTATCCAGAGTGATGTACAGCATACCCAGAGCAGCCTGGGGAACAGCTGGGGGTTAGGTGCCTTGCTCAAGGGCACTTCAGCCATTCCTGCTAGTCTATGGAATCAAACCAGCGACCTTTTGGTCCCAAAGCTGCTTCTTTAACCATATACAGTGGGGCAAAAAAGTATTTAGTCAGTCACCAATTGTGCAAGTTCTCCCACTTAAAAAGATGAGAGAGGCCT